>NW_026508236.1:0-12613 GCF_026875155.1 Cherax quadricarinatus
CCTTTTTTCCCTTTTCTTCAAGTTATTCCTAAATTTGGGATTGATAAAGCCACTGGTTTTGGGGAAACTCTACAAAAAAGATACCCAAAGTTGCACAGTGTCTTAATTTCATCTTCGTATTTTATCCATTTCCTTACAAAACTTTTCGACACTGCAACATATGGAATCTTATTCTAGGACATGTACATAACTTCTCGCTACGACAACACCCTCACACTAACCCACTCTTTTGGGGAAAGGGCCTACTTCCAAGGGGGAACCTTTCCAGTGACTCCCCTCTTACACTACGTCTATATAAACGCCACTCCTTGCTTCTTCTTCAAAACTCCCGAACCCCGGGGGCTCTTCCACCTACTCCAAGGGTTTGGGGGCTGATTACCTCTCTTCGTATAAGTCCTACTGTCTTCAATTATGATGAATTTTATTGATAAAAAACGTTTTCGAAACGTCCAAATAAAGATACCCAGAGTTGCCATTGTCTTAATTTCATCTTTTCGGGATTATACACCATTCTTACCCAACTTTCAAACACTGCAAAATCATGGAATTTGATTCTGAGGCAAGTACAAACCCTTCTCGGCTACGACAAAACCCCCTACAAATCCCATCTCTTTGGGAAAGGGCCACTTCCCTGGGGAATCCCGCTTACCAGTGACACCCTCGCTGCACACCTGATTACATAAAAAAACGCAGGGCCCCTTCTTTCCCTTTAGAACTCCCCGACTGCGGGGCTCTTTCCACCTACCCTAGGTTAGGAAATGATTCCTCATCTTTTGTATATAGTCCCCAAATTTCTTCAGTTTTGCCTAGAATTTGTTTGATAAAGCCACTGGTTGGGGAAACGTCTACAATAAAGATACCCAGATGTGCACATTGTGTCTTAAAATTTTATCTTGTCGGTATTATAACCATTCTTACACAACTTGTCAGACACTGCAACATCATGGAATCTTGATTCTGAGGACATGTACATAACATTCTCGGCTACGACAACTACCTCTACAACTAACCCATCTCTTTGGGAAGGACCTACTTCCACTGGGGAATCCCGCTTACCAGTGACTATGCCCTCGTCTGCTACACCTGACGTTACTATATAAACGCAAGGCTCCTTGCTTCTGCTTCAGAATCTCCACGACTGCGGTGCTCTTCGCACCTACTCCTAGGTTGAGGGACTGATTACCTCATCTTCTGTATATAGTCCTACTGTCTTCAAGTTATGTCCTAGAATTTGTATTGATAAAGCCACTGGTTGGCGAAACGTCTACAATAAAGATACCCAGATGTTGCACATGTGTCTTAATTTCATCTTGTCGGTATTATATACCATTCTTACACAACTTGTCAGACACTGCAACATCATGGAATCTTGATTCTGAGGACATGTTCATAACATTCTCGGCTACGACAACTACCTCTACAACTAACCCATCTCTTTGGGAAGGACCTGACCTCCACTGTATAATCCCGCTTTACCAGTGACTATGATGCCCTCGTTCTGCTACACCCTGACGTTAATATATAAACCAAGCTCCTTGCTTCTGCTCAGAATCTCCACGACTGCGGTGCACGTCGCACATTCTCACTAGGTTGAGGACTGATTACCTCATCTCTGTATAATAGTCCACTGTCTTCAAGTTATGTAGTAGAATTTGTATGATAAACCAACTGGTTGGCGAACGTCTACAATAAAGATACCCAGATGTATTTTTTTGCACATGTGTCTTAATTTCATCTTTCAGGTATTATACACCAATTCTTCTACACAACTGTCTAACACTGCAACATCATGGAAAGCTTCATTCCTGAGGACATGTACATAACCATCTCGCTACGACAACTACCTCTACAACTAACCCAATCTCTTTGGGAAGACCTACTTCCTCCAGGGAATCCCGCATTTACCATTGACCTCATGCCCTCGTATGCTGCACCTGACGTTACTATCTACACGCAAGGCTCCTTGGCTTCGTCTGCTGTCAGAATCTCCACGCCAGCGGTGCACTTAGCACCTACTCCAAGTTGAGGGACTGATTACCTCATCTTCTTGTATATAGTTCCTACTGTCTTCAAGTTAAGTCCTAGAATTTGTATTGATAAAGTCACTGGTTGGCGAAACGTCAACAATAAAGATAACCCAGATAGTTTGCACATGTGTCTTAATTTCATCTTGTTTAGTAATTAGATACACATTCTTACACAACTTTTTCAGACACTGCAACATCAGGAATCTTGATTCTGAGACATGTACATAACCTTCTCGCTACGACCATCAACCTCTACAACTAACCCATGCGTCGTTGGGAAGGACCTACTTCCACTGGGGGAAACCGCTTACCCAGTGACTAGAACCCTCGTCTGCTCCAACCTGACATTACTATATAAACGTCAGTCCCTTGCTTTCTGCTTCAGATCTCCACGACTGCGGTGCTCTTCGCACCTACTCCTAGGTTGAGGGACTAATTACCTCATCTTCTGTATATAGTCCTACTGTCTTCAAGTATGTCCTAGAATTTGTATTGATAAAGCCCTTGGTTTGCGAACGTCTACAATAAAGATACACTAGATGTTGGCACAATGTGTCCTTAATTTCATCTTGTCCGGTATTGAAACCATTCTTACACAACTTGTCAGACACTGCAACATCATGAATCTTGAATCTGAGACATTGAACATAACATTCTCGCTACGCGACAACTACCCTCTACAACTACCCATCTCTTTGGGATGGACCTACTTCCACTGTGGAATCCCGCTTACCAGTGACTATGCCCTCGTCTGCTACACCTGACGTTACTATATAAACGCAAGGCTCCTTGCTTCTGCTTCAGAATCTCCACGACTGCGTTCTCTTCGCACCTACTTACTCCTAGGTTTGAGGGAACTGATTACCTCAACTTCTTGTAGAATAGACCAACCTGTCTTCAAGTTTATGTCCAATAATTTGTAGGATAAAGCCTCTGGTTGCGAAACGTCAACAATAAAGGATAACCCCAGATGTTATGCACATGTGTCCTTAATTTCATCTTGGTCGGTATTCTATACCATTCTTACATAACTAGTCAACACTGGCCTACATCAATGGATATCCTTATTCTTATGACTGTACATAAACATTCCGGCTACGAACAACAAACCATCCCTACACTTAAAACCCACCCATCTCTTGGGAAGGACCTCTTCCATTTGGGGAATCATGTGCTTACCTGTGACTATGCCCTCGACTGCAACACCTGACGTGACCTATATAAACGCCAAGCTCCCTTGCTTCTTCATCAAATCTCCGCGACTGCGGTGCTCTTCGCACCTACTCCTAGAGGTTGAGGACTGATTACCTCATCTTCAGTTATATAGTCCCTAGCTGTCTTCAAGTAATGTATAGAAATTTGCATTGATAAAGCCACTGGTTGGCGAAACGTCTACAATAAAGATACCCAGATGTTGCAACATGTGGTCCTTAATTATCATCTTGTCGTATAATACACCATTTCTACCCAACTTTGGTCAACACTGCAACATTCATGGAATCTTGCTTCTGAGGACATGTACCATAACCTTCTCGGCTACGACAAACCTACCTCTACAACTAACCCATACTCTTTTGGGAAGGACCTACTACCCACTGGGGGAAATCCTGCTTACCAGTGACTATGCCCTCCAGTCTGCTACAACCGACGTACTATATAAACTTCAGCTCCTGCTTCTGCTTCAGAAACTCCACGAACTGCGGTGCTCGGATCGCACCTACTCCAAGGTTGAGGGACTCTGATTACCGTCATCTTCTTTATATAGTCCTGACTGTCTTCAAGTTATGTCCTAGAATTTGTAATTGATACAGCCGACTGGTTGACGAAACTACCTACTATAAAGATACCCAGATGTTGCACATGTGTCTTAATTTCATCTTTCCGATATTATTATACCATTCTTAACAACTTGTCATACACTGCAACATCGCATGGAATCTTGATTCAGAGGACAGTACATAACATTCTGCTACGACAACTAACTCTACAACTAACCCATCTCTTTTGGAAGGACCTACTTCCACTGTAGAATCCCGCTTACCAGTGACTATGCTCCTCTCGTGCTATCACCTTGACGTTACTATATAAACGCAAGGCCCTTGCTTCTGCTCAGAATCTCCAACGACAGCGGTGCTCGTCTGCACCGTTCTTCCTAGGTTTGAGGGACTCGTTACTCTCATCTTTCTGTATATGTCCTACTGTCTTCAGTTATGTAGTAGAATTGTAGTGAGTAAAGCCACTGGTTGGCGAAACTTCTACAATAAAGAATACCCAGAATTGTTGCACAGTGTCTTAATTTCATCTTGTCGGTATTATAACAAACATTTTCTTACACAACTTGTCCAAACACTGCAACATCATGAATCTTTGATTCTGAGGACATTTGGTACATAACCTTCTCGGGCTACGACAACTACCCTCTACAACTAACCCATCTCTTTGGGAAGGACCTACTTCCACTGGGGAATCCCGCTTACCAGTGACTATGCCCTCGTATGCTGCACCTGACGTTACTATATAAACGCAAGGCTCCTTGCTTCTGCTTCAGAATCTCCACGACTGCGGTGCTCTTCGCACCTACTCCTCAGGTTGAGGGACTGATTACCTCATCTTCTGTATATAGTCCTACTGTCTTCAAGTTATGTCCTAGATGTGTATTGATAAAGGCCAACTGGTTGGCGAAACGTCTACAATAAAGATACCCCATGTTGCCACATGTGTCTAATTTCACTTGTTTGTATTATATACCATTCTTACAATAACAACTTTCAGACACTGGCAACATCATGAATCTTGATTCTGAGGACATGGAGGCATAACCTCCTCGGCTACGACGTTCTTCCCTCACAACTAACCCATCTTCTTTGGGAAGGACCCTACTTCCACTGGGGAATCCCTCATACTATGACTATCCCCACGTCTGCTACAACCTGACATTACTATATAAATCGTCAGTGTCCTTGCTTCTGCTTCAGAATCTCCACGACTGAGTGCTCTTACGCACCTACATCCTAGGTTGGAGGGACTGATTACCTCATCTTCTGTATATAGTCCTACTGTCTTCAAGTTATGTCCTAGAATTTGTATTGATAAAGCCACTGTTGGCGAAACGTCTACAATAAAGATACCCTATGTTGCATCATGTGTCCTTAATTTCATCTTTCGGAATTGTCTACCATTCTTACACAACTTGTCAGACACTGCAACATCATGGAATCTTGATTCTGAGGACATGTACATAACATTTCGGCTACGACAACTACCTCTACACCTAACCCATCTCTTTGGGATGGACCTACTTCCACTGGGAATCCCGCTTACCAGTGACAATGCCTCGTCTGCGACACGCTGACGTTACTATATAAACGCAAGGCTCCTTGCTTCTGCTTCAGAATCTCCACGACTGCGGTCTCTTCGCACCTACTCCTAGGTTGAGGACTAATTACCGTCATCTTCTGTTATATATATGTCCCTACTGTCTTCAAGTTATGTCCTAGAATTTGTATTGTAATGAAAGCCACTGGTTGGCGAAACTTCTACAAATAAGATACCCAGATGTTGCACATGTGTCCAATTTCACTTGTCGGTATTGAATACCATCTTAACAACTTGTCCAACACTGCAACATCATGGAATCTTGATTCTGAGGACATGTAACATGAACATTCTCGGCTACGACAACTACCTTCTACAACTAACCATCTCTTGGGATGGACCTACTTCCACTGGGGAATCCCGCTTTACCAGTGACTATGCCGCACGTCTGCAACACCGACGTTACTATATAAAGGCAAGGCATCCTTGCTTCTGCTCAAAGAATCTCCACGGACTGCGGTGCTCTTATCTCACCACTCCTAGGTTGAGGAGCTCGTGATTACCTTCACTTCTGTATATAGTCCTACCTGTCTTCCAAGTTAATGTCCTAGACTTTGAATTGATAAAGCCACTGGTTTCGAAACGTCTACAATAAAGATACCCATAGAGATGTTGCACACCAGTGACTTAATTTCATCTTGTCGGTATTATATACAATTCAGGGGGGGGGGGGGGGGGGGGGGTTTTACATAACTTGATCACCTGCAACATCATGGAATCCTTGATCTGAGGACATGACTAACATTCTCGGCGTACGACAACTACCTCTATCAACTAACCCATCTCTTGGGAAGGACCTACTTCCATTGGAATCAACTAAGCCAGTGACTATGCCCTCGTCTGCTACACTGACGTGAATATATAAACGCCAGGCTCCTTGCTTCATTCTTCAGATCTAACCGCACTGCGGTGCTCTTCGCACCTACTCCTAGGTTGCGGGACAGGATACCTCATCTCTGTATATATCCTACTGCTTCAAGTTATGTAGAAGAATTAATGCATTGATAAAGCCACTTGTTTGCGAAACGTCCTACAATAAAGATACCCAGATGTTGCACATTTTGGTCTTTAATTCATCTTGTCGTATTTAAACACCATTCTTACCCAACATGTCAAAACACTGCAACAACATGGAATCTTGATTCTGAGGACATTGTACATAACCTTCTCGCTACGACAACTACCTCAACAACTAACCAATCTCTTTGGGAGGACCTACTTTCCTACTGGGGAATCCCTCTTACCATGACTATGAGCCCCCGTCCCTACACCTGAGACGTACTATTAAAACGTCAGCTCCTAGCTTTCTGCTTCAGAATCCCACGACTGGCGGTGCCTTCCACCTACTCCTAGGTTGAGGGACTATTTCTCCTCTATCTGTATAAAGTTCCTACTGTCTTCATTTTATGTCCTAGAATTTGTATTGATAAAGCCACTGTTGGCGAAACGTCTACAAATAAAGATACCACAGTTGTTTGGCACAAGTGTCTTAATTTCATCTTGTCGGTATTATACACCATTCTTACACAACTTCAGACACTTGCAACCATCATGGAAACTTGATTCTGATGACATGTTTCATAACTTCTCGGCTACGACAACTACCTCTACAACAACCCATATCATTTGTTAAGGAACCGGCCTACTTCCCTGGGGAAACCCTTACCAGTGACTATGGCCCTCGTCTGCTACACCTGACGTTTTGTACATAAACGCACAGGCTCCTTGCTCTGCTTCAGAATCTCCACGACTGCGGTTGCCTTCGCACCTACTCCTAGGTTGAGGGACTGATTACCTCATCATCTGTATATAGTCCATCTGTCTTCAAGTTTATTGTCCTAGAATTTGTATTGATAAAGCCACTGGTTTACGAAACGTCTACACTAAAGATACCCATAATATGTTGCACATGAGTCTTAAATTTCATCTTGTCGGTATTAATATACCATTCTTACACAACTGTCAGACACTGCAACATCATGGAATCTTGATTCTGAGGACTTTACATAACAATCCGCGGCTACGACAACTACCTCTACAACTAACCCATCTCTTTTGGGAAGGACCTACTTCCCACTGTCGAATCCGCTTACCAGTGACTATGCCCTCGTCTGCTACACCTGACGTTACTAAATAACCGCAAGGCTCCTTGCATCTGCTTAGATCTCCACGACTGCGGTGCCCGTCGCACCTACTCCAGGTTGAGGACTGATTACGCAACTTCTTATATAGTCCTACTGTCTTCAAGTTATGTTAAGTAGAATTTGTATTGTATAAAGCCAACGGTTGGCGAAACGTTCTACAATAACGATACCCAGATGTTGCACATGTGTCTTAAATTTTCATCTTTCTATTATACACCATTCTTACACAACTTGTCAAACACTGGCAACATCAAGGAATCTCATTCTGAGGACATGTACATAACCTTCGTCGGCTACGACAACTAACTCTACAACTAACCCAACTCTCTGGGAAGGACCTACTTCCAATGGGAATCCTCGCTTACATGACTATGATGCCCCGTATGCTGCACCGACGTTAAATAAATAAACGCAAAGGCCCTTGCTTCTGCTTCAGAAGTCTCCACGACTGCGGTTGCTCTTTTTTTTCAGCACCTACTCCTAGGTTGAGGGACTGATTACTCTCATCTTCTGTATATAGTCCGACTGTCTTCCAAGTTATGTCCTAGAATATGTATTGGATAAAAGCCACTGGTTGGCGACACGTCTACAATAAAGATACCCAGATGTTGCACATGTGTCTTAATTTCATCTTGTTTGTATTATATACCATTCTTACACAACTTTTCAGACACTGCAACATCATGGAATCTTGAATCTGAGGACATGTACATTAACCTTCTCGCTACGACATCTACCTCTACAACTAACCATCTCTTTGGGAAGGACCTACTTCCACTGGGGAAATTCCCGCTTACCAGTTGACTATGCCCTCGTCTGCGCTCCACCTGACATTCAATATAAACGTCAGGTCCTTGCTTCTGCTCATCAGAATCTCCACGACAGCGGAGCTCTTTTCCGCACACTACTCCTAGGTTGATGGACTAATTACCATCATCTTCTTATATAGTCCTACTGTCTTCAAGTTATGTCCCTAGAATTTGTATTGATAAAGCCACTGTTGCGAAACACTAAATAAAGATACCCAATGTTGCACAAGTGTCTTAATTTCATCTTGTCGGTATTGTAACCATTCTGTTACACAACTTTTCAGACACAGCAACATCATGGAAATCTTGATTCTGAGGACATGTACATAACATTCTCGCTACGATCAACACCTCTACAACTAACCCATCTCTTTGGGATGACCTACTTCCACTGGGAATCCCGCTTACCAGTGACCTATGCCCTCGTCTGCTACCACCTGACGTTACTATATAAACGCAGGCACCTTGCTTCTGCTTCAGAATCTCCACGACTGCGGTGCTCTTACGCAACTACTCCTAGTTGAGGGACTGATTAACCTCATCTTCTTATATAAGTCCAACTGTCTTGCAAGTTATGTCCTAGAATTTGTATTGATAAAGCCACTGGTTGGCGAAACGTCTACAATAAAGATACCCAGATGTTGCACATGTGTCTTAATTTCATCTTGTCGGTATTATATACCATTCTTACATAACTTGTCAGACACTGCAACATCATGGAACTTGATTCGAGGACATGTACTAACATTCTCGCTACGAACAACTACCTCACAACTATAACCCCTCTCTTTGGGAAGGACCTACTTCCATTGGGGAATCATTCTTACCAGTGACTATGCCCTCGTCTGCTACACCTGACGTGACTATATAAACGCCAGGCTCCTTGCTTCTTCTTCAGAATCTCCGCGACTGCGGTGCTCTTCGCACCTACTCCTAGGTTGAGGGACTGATTACCTCATCTTCTGTATATAGTCCTACTGTCTTCAAGTTATGTAGTAGAATTTGCATTGATAAAGCCACTGGTTGGCGAAACGTCTACAATAAAGATACCCAGATGTTGCACATGTGGTCTAAGATCATCTTGTCGGTATTTTTAACCATTCTTACAAAAATTGTCAGCACTGAACATCATGGGAAACTTGATTTGAGGGGCTTACATAAATTCTCGGCTACGACAATACCTCTACAACAACCCTTTTTGGGGAAAGGGCCCACTTCCACTGGGGAATCCCGTTCCAGTGACTATGCCCTCGCTGCTACACGCGTTACTAATAAACGCCCGGGGCCCCCCTTCTGCTTCAGAATTTCCCCGACGCGGTGTCTTCGCACCCTCCTAGGTTAGGGACTGATTTCCTCATTTTTGTAATAGTCCACTCTTCAGTTTTGTCCAAATTTGTATTGAAAAGCCCTGGTTGGCGAAACGTTCAATAAAGATACCCCCAAAGTTTTCACTGTGTCTTAAAATTCATCTTGTGGAATTTTAAAACCCTTCTTCAAACTTTCAAACTCAACCATGGAATTTGATTCTGAGGAAGTACATAACCCTTTCGGGACCAAAATACCTCTAAACTAACCCCCTTCTTTTGGGGGAAGGGCCAAATTCCACTGGGGTCCGCTTACCAGTGACTATGCCTCTCTGCTAAACAGACGTTTCTTATAAACGCCACTCCTTCTTCTGCTTCAAAACTCCCCGATTGCGGTGCCCCCGACCACTCCTGTTAGGGAGAAATTTCCTCATCTTTGATATTCCCACTGTCTTTAAGTTTTGTCCTAAAATTTTTATTTATAAAACCACTTTGGGGAAAAGTCACAAAAAAGATACCCAATTTGCCCAAATTGTCTTTTTTCATCTTTCGGTATTATATCCATTCTTACACAACTTGTCAAAACGCAACATCATGGAAACTTTTATTCTGAGGAATGTACATAACTTTCGGGTACAAACACCCTCAACTAACCCATCTCTTTTGGGGAAGGACCTACTTTCCCCTGGGAAAACCCGCTTTCCAGGACTATGCCCTGTTGCTACACCTGACGTTACTTAAAAAACGCCGGCTCCTTTCTTCTGCTTAGAATCCCCCGAGCGGTGCTCTTTGCACCCATCCTAGGTTGAGGGATGATTACCTCATCTTCTGTATATAGTCTATTTTCTTTAAATTAGTCATAGAATTTTTATTTTATAAGCCACTGGTTGGCGAAAAAGTTCATTTTAAAGTACCCAAAATGTTGACCTTGTCTTAATTTCATCTTTTCGGATTAATCCATTCTTACACAACTTTCAGACATGCAACATCATGGAATTTTGTTCTGAGGACTGTACATACCCCTTTTCGGCACGACAACTACTCTACAACTAAACCATCTCTTTGGGAAGGACTATTCCCTGGGGGAATCCCCCCTTACCCGTGACTATGCCCCGTCTGTCCCTTCAAGTTATGTCCTAGAATTTGTATTGATAAAGCCACTGGTTGGCGAAACGTCTTCAATAAAGATACCCAGATGTTGCACATGTGTCTTAATTTCATCTTGTCGGTATTATACACCATTCTTACACAACTTGTCAGACACTGCAACATCATGGAATCTTGATTCTGAGAACATGTACATAACATTCTCGGCTACGACAACTACCTCTACAACTAACCCATCTCTTTGGGAAGGACCTACTTCCACTGGGGAATCCTGCTTACCAGTGACTATGCACTCGTCTGCTATACCTGACGTTAGTATATAAACGCCAGGCTCCTTGCTTCTGCTTCAGAATCCCCACGAGTGCGGTGCTCTTCGCACCTACTCCTAGGTTGAGGAACTGATTACCTCATCTTCTGTATATAGTCCTACTGTCTTCAAGTTATGTCCTAGAATTTGTATTGATAAAGCCACTGGTTGGCGAAACGTCTACAATAAAGATACCCAGATGTTGCACATGTGTCTTAATTTCATCTTGTCGGTATTATATACCATTCTTACACAACTTGTCAGACACTGCAACATCATGGAATCTTGATTCTTACTACATGTACATAACATTGTCGGCTACGACAACTACCTCTACAACTAACCCATCTCTTTGGGAAGGACCTACTTCCACTGGGGAATCCCGCTTACCAGTGACTATGCCCTCGTCTGCTACACCTGACGTTACTATATAAACGCCAGGCTCCTTGCTTCTGCTTCAGAATCTCCACGACTGCGGTGCTCCTCGCACCTACTCCTAGGTTGAGGGACTGATTACCTCATCTTCTGTATATAGTCCTATTGTCTTCAAGTTATGTCCTAGAATTTGTATTGATAAACCCACTGGTTGGCGAAGCGTCTACAATAAAGATACCCAGATGTTGCACGTGTGTCTTAATTTCATCTTGTCGGTATTATATACCATTCTTACACAACTTGTCAGACACTGCAACATCATGGAATCTTGATTCTGAGAACATGTACGTAACATTCTCGGCTACGACAACTACCTCTACAACTAACCTATCTCTTTGGGAAGGACCTACTTCCACTGGGGAATCCCGCTTACCAGTGACTATACCCTCGTCTGCTACACCTGACGTTACTTCATAAACGCTAGGCTCCTGGCTTCTGCTTCAGAATCTCCACGACTGCGGTGCTCGTCGCACCTACTCCTAGGTTGAGGGACTGATTACCTCATCTTCTGTATATAGTCCTACTGTCTTCAAGTTATGTCCTAGAATTTGTATTGATAAAGGCACTGCTTTGCGAAACGTCTACAATAAAGATACCCAGATGTTGCATATGTGTCTTAATTTCATCTTGTCGGTATTATACACCATTCGTACACAAGTTGTCAAACACTGCAACATCATGGAATCTTGATTCTGAGGACATGTACATAACCTTCTCGGCTACGACAACTACCTCTACAACTAACCCAACTCTTTGGGAAGGACCTACTTTGACTGGGGAATCCCGCTTACCAGTGACTATGCCCTCGTCTGCTACACCTGACGTTACTATATAAACATCAGGCTCCTTGCTTCTGCTTCAGAATCTCCACGACTGCGGTGCTCTTCGCACCTACTCCTAGGTTGAGGGACTGATTACCCCATCTTCTTATATATTCCTACTGTTTCAAGTTATTCCAGAATTTGTTTGTTTAAAACCAGGTTTGGGGAAAAGCTACAATAAAGATACCCAGATGTTCCATGTGTCTTAATTTCTTTGTCGGTATTATACACCATTCTTTTTTAAATTGTCAAACACGCAACATCATGGGAACTTGTTTGCGGAC
>NW_026508237.1:0-14204 GCF_026875155.1 Cherax quadricarinatus
ATAAAATGGAAATTGAAAATATTTTTTACAAAGTGCATGATATAACTTATACAATCATAGCTGACATCAGATCATAGCTGACATCAGTGATGTATTACATGTCAAGCCCCTCGTTATGAAGAGCATGTCAGGCAACATAGGTTAATTTTATCCCCAGGATGCGACCCACGCCAGTCAACTAGCACCCAGTTACCTACTTACTGCTAGGTGAACAGGGACAGCAGTTGTAAGGAAACTGTCCCAGTGTTTCCACCCGTACCGGGGATCGAACCACAGACACTCCATGTGTGATCTGAGTGTGCTGCCAACCGAGCTACAACTAATTATGTGTTCAGGTATTTCAAAATATTTCAGGACACAGGCAAAAAAAAAAAAAGGGAAACAAGGAAGAAGGAGCACTGTAGAAGGCACACCGGACCACTTCGTGAATGTGACTTAAAAAATCCTTCCTTCCACACACATACATTCGTTCATCATGTGTATTTTTAAAATTGAAGACAAATTGTTCGTTTGACAAAGAACACAATGTATTTTCGTGAAATATATTTTTTACCTTTAAGATTATGAACAATATTCCGGCTCATAAAACTGTGAAGTTTATAGATACCAGAACTCAAATTTAAAATATATCGTGCATCATGCTTAATAAGAGATGATCGAACAATATTTTGTTGAAGTGTAGAATTACAGGGAATTCTTTTGCTTTAGTACAAGCTATACAATGGCATATATACCTTACATGAATGAACAAAAGCAGCGGATTCTTGTACAGCAGCAAACTGCATATTTATGTTGTTCAATCATGCGAGGAATTATTATTATTATTATAATCAAAAAGAAGCGCTAAGCCACAAGGACCATGCGAGGAAGACAGGCCATTCTGTTGGTCAAGTATCTTCCTAACGGCTTGTCAAATTTAATACGCAACATATTCACTCGAGGTTTGACATTCTCCGCCATAGTACTGAAATTGGAAACACTACTAATTTTCACTGATCCCCAAAGCTCTCCCTACTGTACTTTGTCGTAGTCCACCAAAACTTTTCCATCACAGAAATAAATTTTGAGTCTCTGCTCTTATTTGCTGATAATAACATATTTTTGTTAAAACTTTCCACAGATTATCAGCATTGATAAAGACCTTAAAAATAATTTCTTACCTACACGTCTGCATTTATCTCAGTGTCTGTCAAAAACTTTCTTTTTTGCTAACGTCTTCATGGGATTCGAACCTTTGGAGGCACCATTTGCATCATTACTGGAGAAATTTTTTTTCGCAGAGTTAAGGTTAACCAAGTAAGAAAAGGAATTAAACTTCTAGTTTGAAAGTTCTGAGACCTGTGAATCGCATGTTCGGTAAACACTGAGATATAAACCCGTGGTGTAAGTAAACCCGTTTATGATCATCCTTAAGCAGAAGACGAGGAGGAGTAGGAGGAGAAGGAAGAAGAAGAAGAAGAAGAAGAAGAAGAAGAAGAAGAAGAAGAAGAAGAAGAAGTAAGAAGAAGAAGAAAAGAAGAAGAAAAGAAGAAGAAGAAGAAGAAGAAGAAGAAAGCAGCCCGAAATGAAATTTTTGTTCGGCTAGTGAGGGGAAAAAAGGTGTTAATATACCTATCTGATGTTGATTTTTCTTTGTGGGGAAGAAGGAGATAGGTAAGTGTGTGATGTATGAACCAGCTACCAGACCTGAGGATAACACGTCACTGCCTCAATAGTAAGTCATTACAAAAAGGTTAACTTGTAAGTTCTGCAGCAACAGAATCTAGTCTACAAGGTCTGCATGTACAAAACTAGGAATTGTTTCATTGATTTCCATAAACTTGCTAATATAGAATAAGTTGTAAAATATGATGTGAAGTAATGTAAAAAGAGTTACCTAAACTTTCCACAGTGTTACTTATCCATTGTCATAGTTCTTTACAATGTTCGAAAAATTCGTATGTATTTTTTTTAAGTGTTCAAGCACAATGGAAGGAAGTTTCTATTGTAATAAATAATAACTTTTAAAAATGCATGCAAGTCTAGTATTAACATTTTTTTTTGTGGGGGGGAGGGGGGAAGTGCTATAACTATTAGCCGCTTTTTGGTACCTTCACTTTTTGGATTTTATGGCTTCAATTTTGTTTAATAGTCCAAGAGTAAGGACAATATTTTTCACGGATAGAAACAGTTTTTTGATTTCTCGCCTATTTCCAGGGCTGCCTGACAGGGTTTAAAAATTGGTATATTTTTAAAAGTCTGTGTACTAGGGGACACAAAAATGGAAGTTGGCTATTCTTGTTCGGTAAGACACTTATGCAACGGTTAGGTATCTATTTCGAAATATTTCGCCTACACAGAGGCTTCTTCAGTCGAATACAGAAAAGTTGGTAGAAGCAGTAGACATGTGAAGAAGACGTAATCAGTCCATCACAGTCACAGATGGCAGAAGGCCAGACAATAAATCATTAACGTTTTAAGCTAAGTAAGCTCACAGTCAACGATAGTGGGAGTCAGGTCACTATCAAACCATTCCCTAAACATACTAGCTAGTACAGGTGAGCTCATTGGCATCCAGCAAACCTAGCTGTAAAAAATCCCTTTCACATGAGAAGTGTGTCGGGACAACACAATACTTAGTGACACTCAACATCACTTCGTAAGATAAAGAAATACCTCAGATCCTTTCAGGAAAATTTTCGTTTATTTTTTTTTTTATCACTAACAATTCTAGTGAACAAAACAATTATGATTTCCAAGTTAACATTGTTTAAAATTTACAGATAAAAATAATAAAGTGAACGTGGAAATACATAAGTCACGGGAAAGTAAGGAAGGTAACCACGAGGAATGGTTATGAAACACCCCTGCCTTATGTAAAAATTATAAGTCTTACGGGAATGCTAATTCTGTGTCCTTCAAAGCTCGTATTTGGAAATAGCCAAGCTGAGGGGAAGTGAATTTAAAAAGGGCAGGAAAAATCACTCGATACGTTTAAGTAGGGTGTTATAGGTGTGTTGCATCCTGCTTAACATGTGTTTGCTATACAGGTAGTTCGTTTATAGTTTAGAACTCGTTTTCCGGGCAATTCGAATACCATCAAGACATTTATAAAAGATAAAGTTTTCGGAAGACACTCAGATGAATGGTGGTATTTACAAGATGCTATGTACTGACTCTCTTGTAAATCCCTTAGTGATGCTGCTGGCTAGCCGTGGCCAGTTCACCTAGTTTGGGTCAGCCAGCCTAGACTGGGTCACAACTCGCTTGTTGCTCAGCTCTCCTTATGACCAGGAGGAGGCCACTGGAGAGGAAGCTGGAAGGAGTTACCTCCCTCTCTCCAACGTCCTCTGTAGTGGTCTCCTGGCTTTGACGTCTTTCTCTGGAACACCATCTGCTATCGGACTTGTGCCAATACATTCTAGTAGGCAATCTGGTGTTGGGCCATACGTTACCTCGCCAAGTTCTCAACTTTAACCCAACGTAATACTGGCACTCTTAACATAATGTGTTTTATCATCCTACCACTCTCAGTCGCTTCAGGTAACATTACTTACTATCGGTGGTCATGGGTGGGACAGATATTTATTTACAACAGCAGGACTTAATACAATTGATGGCAGGATCACGCTACAATTGTAGCAGGAGCGGTCACACTGACTACCGTTACGCTGAGAAAACAATTTTCAACGTCTACTTTATCATCAGATACACTAAGCATTGGGACCAATAACAGTGCTGAATTTCAACACATAACTAAAGAGAACCATAAAGTTAATTTCATTATGCTCAAACATTGATTAGATACAACATACAGCAGAGAAAAATTAAGGAATACGTGACAGTTACTAATATTTCCAGTTTCTATAATATGAACTTAAATCTCGAGCCTCTGTCAGTACTTTTCTTAAATTTGACTTAGCGTTATGGAAGATAGCTGTCCAGTAAAATGTAATTCCGAGGTCTCCTTAAATGTTACGCTAAACTGCTCGCCCCCTTATAAATTTGATTAATTTACATATGAAAATATGAGATAAGTGGTCGTTTAGTATCAGAGCCGCTCATGTGTGAGCCGCTTTGTGAGCACACTGATGTGTGAGCACACTGATGTGTGAGCACACTGATGTGTGAGCACACTGATGTTTGAGCACAATGATGTGTGAGCACACTGATGTGTGAGCACACTGATGTGTGACCACACTGGTGTGTGAACACACTGGTGTGTGAGCCACTGATGTGTGAGCACACTGATGTGTGAGCACACTGATGTGTGAGCACACTGGTGTATGAGCCACTGATGAGTGAGCACACTCATGTGCGAGCACACTGATGTGTGAGCACACTGGTGTGTGACCACACTGGTGTGTGAGCCACTGATGTGTGAGCACACTGATTGTTGAGCACACTGGTGTGTGAGCCACTTTATGTGTGAGCACACTGATGTGTGAGCACACTGATGTGTGAGCACACTGATGTGTGAGCACACTGATGTGTGAGCACACTGATGTGTGAGCACACTGATGTGTGAGCACACTAATGTGTGAGCACACTGATGTGTGAGCACACTGATGTGTGAGCACACTGATGTGTGAGCACACTGGTGTGTGAGCACACTGATGTGTGAGCACACTGATGTGTGAGCACACTGATGTGTGAGCACACTGATGTGTGAGCACACTGGGTATGAGACTGATGATGAGCACACATCATGTGATGCACACTGATGTGTGACACACTGGTGTGTGAGCACACTGATGTGTGAGCCACGTATGTGTGAGCACACTGGTGTGTGAGCACACTGATGTGTGAGCACACTGATGTGTGAGCACACTGATGTGTGAGCACACTGGTGTGTGAGCACACTGGTGTGTGAGCACACTGATGTGTGAGCACACTGATGTGTGAGCACACTGATGTGTGAGCACACTGATGTGTGAGCACACTGTGGTGAGCATGGTGGGAGCACCTGATGTGTGGCACACTGTGTGTAGCATACTGATGTGGAGCACATGATGTGTGAACACTAATGTGTGGCACACTGGTGGTGAGCAATGATTGTGAGCACACTGATTGTGAACCTGGTGTGTGACACTGATTTTTGAACATGATGTGGAGCACACGGGTGTGAGACACGATGTGTGAGCACATGATGTGTGAGACACGTGTGTGAGCACACTGGTGTGTGAGGACACTGTTTAGCACAACTGTGTGGCCACTGATGTGTGAGCCATGTGTGTGACACACTGATGTTGAGCACACTAGTGAGCCACTGTGTGTGAGCACCGGGTGGAGCACACTGTGTGTAGACACTGATTTGAGCACACTGTGGTAGACACCAACTGGTGTGTGAGCACATGATGTGTAACACTGATGTGACAACTGATGTGTGAGCACCTGATGTTGGCACACTATGTGTGAGCACACTGTGTGTGAGCACACGATTGTGGAGCACAATGGTGAGCACATGTGTGTGGCACACTGTTGTGAGCCACTGTGTTGAGCCCTGATGTGTAGCACACATGTGTGAGCACTGGGTGTAGCCATGATGTTGAGCCCCTGTGTGTGAGCACATGGTGTGAGCACACTGGTTGGAGCACACTGTGTGTGACACACTGTGTGTGAGCCACTGTGTGGAGCACATGTGTGAGCAACTGTGTGTAGCACATGTGTGTGAGCACATGTGTGAGCCATGTGTTGAGCACACTGTTTTGGAGCACATGATGTTTAGCACACTGGTGTTACAACTATGGTGAGCACCTGATGTGTGAGCACACTTGTGTGAGACACTGGTGTGGCACACTGATGGTGAGCCATGATGTTTAGCACACTGGGGTTAGCACACTATGTGTGAGCACACTGATGTGTGAGCCACTGTGTGTGGCACACTGAGTTGAGCACATGATGTGTAGCTACTGTGTGGAGCACACTGATGGTGAGCACCTGATGTGTGAGCACAGTGTGTGCCACTGGGTGTGAGCACATGTGTTGAGCACATGGTGTGTGAACACTGATGTGTGAGCCATGATGTGTGAGCAACTGATGTGTAGCACACTGTGTGTGGCACCTAGTTGAGCCCTGGTGTTAACACTGAGTTGAGCACACGATGGTGACAACTGTTTGAGCACACTGATGTTGAGCCACTAAGTGTGAGCCACGGTGGACAACCGATGGTGAGCACATGATGGTGAGCACACTGGTGTGAGCACATGTGGTGAGACACGATGTTGAGCCCTGTGTGTGAGCACACTGATGGGGCACAGAGTTGACCATGTTGTGAGCAATGATGTGTGCACACTTTATTGTGAGCCACTGTGGTGGCACACTGTGTGGCACATGTGTGTGACACATGATTTGAGCACACTGTGTGTGAGAACTGTGTTGCACACGGGAGTTGAGCACATGTGGTGAGCACACTGTGTGTGAGCAACTGATGTGTGAGCACACTGTGTGTGACCTGATGGTGACACATATGTGTGACAAGATGTGTAGCACTAGTGTGGCACACGATTGTGGCAACTGTGTGGAGCACACTGTTGTGAGCACACTGATGTGTGAGCACCGTTGGGAATGTTTGCACACTATGTGTGAGCACATGATGTGAGCACACTGATGTGGAGCAACTGAGTGAGCCACGAGTGTGAGCACATGTGTGTGACACACTGGGTGTGAGCACACGTGTGTAGCACACTGTGTGTAGCCACTGTGTGTGGCAAGATGTGTGAGCACATATGTGGAGCCAGAGTGTGAGCACACTGATGTGAGAACTGAGTGTGAGCACACTGAGGTGGACACTGGTGTGGAGCACACTGGTTGTAGCACACTGTGTGTGACACACTGTGTGTGAGCACCTGATGTGGCACACTGATGTTGAGCCAATGATGTGTAGCACACTATGGTGAGCACACTTTTAATGTGGTAGCAATGTGTGTGACACATGAGTGTGAACACTGATGTGTGAGCACACGGTTGTACACACTATGTGTGAGCACACTGATGTGTGAGCCACTGTGTTGAGCAACTGAGTTGACACAGAGTTGAGCCACTGGTGTGAGACACTGTGGTGAGCACACTGTGTGTGGCACATGATGTGTGAGCCACTGTGGGGGGAGCACCTGTGGGAATTTAGCACCTGTGTGTGAGCCATAGTTAGACACGATGTGTAGATCTGATGTGGAGCACAGTGTTGAGCACATAGTGTGAGCCACTGGTTGGCACACTGATGTGAGCCACTGATGTGTAGCACCTTGTGTGAGCAACATGTTTAGGACACATGTGTAACACTATGTGTGAGCACACTGATTGTGAGCACATGATGGGACACACTGGTTGGAGCACACGTGTGTGACACACTGATGTGTGAGCCACTTGTGAGCACACGATGTGTGAGCACATGAGTGTAGCCATGTTGTGAGCACACTTTTGTAGCACACTGATGTGAGCACACTGATGTTGAGCACACTGTGGTGAGCACACGGTGTAGCACATGTTGAGCACACGAGTGTGAGCACACTGTGTGTGACTACTGTGTTGAGCACCTGAGTGTGACACACTATGTGTGGCCACTGTGTGTAGCCAAAACACTATTTGAGCCATGTTGGAGCACACTGTGTTTGCCACTTTGGATGTGGGACAGATGTGTGAGCACATGAGTGTAGCAATATGTTGGCACACTGATGTGTGAGCACACTAGTGTGGCCACTGTGGTGAGCACACGATTGTGAGCACACTGTGGGAGCAACTGTGTGGAGCAACAACACTGTGTGTGGCACACTGATGTGAGCACACTTGATTGTGGCACACTGTGGTGAGCACACTGTGGTAGCACACTTTGTGCCAATGTTGAGCACATGATGTGTGAGCCATGAGTGTGAGCAACTGATGTGTAGCACACTAGTGTGAGCACATGGTTGTGAGAACTGTGTGTGAGCACAGATGTTAGCCCTGTGTGTGAGCACACTGATGTTTAACACACTGAGTGGGTGGACACACTAAGTGTGACACCTGATGTGGAGCACAGTGAATTTGTGAGCACACTGTGTGTGAGCAACTGTGTGTGGCCATGTGTGTGAGCACACTGATGTTGAGCCACTGATGTGTGGCAATGTGTGGAGCCACTGTTGTGAGCACATATGTAAAGGAGACATGTGTGTGAGCACATGTGTGGGCACTGTGTGTGGGGCACACTGATTGTGAGCACACTATGTGTGAGCAACTGATTGTGAGCACATGTGTTGCACACTTTGGATGTTGAGCACCTGTGTGTGGCACACTGTTTGAGCACGTGTGTAGCACCTATGTGTGGCACACTGATGTGTGACACAAAAGGTTGAGCACACTGATGTTGAGCACATGATGTGTAGCCATGTTGTGAGCCACTGGTGTGAGCACACTGTTGTAGCCATGTGTGAACACGATGTGTGACAATGATGTGGGCCCTGTGGTGACACACTGGTTGAGCACACTGGTGTGGCCACTGTGTGAACACTGTGTGTGAGCACACTGTGTTAGCAATGTTGTGAGACATGGTGTGAGCACACTATGTGTGGCACTGTGTGTAGCAACTGATGTGGAGCCTTGTGTGAGCACACTGGTGTGGGTTTTCACACATGTTGCAACTTTACACACAACACACCAAAAACACACAACACACTGAGTGTGAAATGTTAGATGGTTGTGGCCCTGATTTACCACTGTGGTGGAATAGTGTCACAGAGTGTAGCAAGTTTGTGAGACAGAATTACAATAAATTGAGAAGTGGGAGCACACTGGTTGTGACACACTATTGGACACACTGTTTAGCACTGGTGTGACCAATTTCCAAAAATGTGTGACACGTGTGTGAACATGAGGTAGAACTGGTGTAGCACACTGGTGTTAGACCTTAAAACTGTTTGACAATGTTGGAGAAGTTTGAGAATATTTGAGAATGTTGGAGACAATTGAGATGATTAGCACACAAAAGGTGAGCACACTGATGTGTAATGATGTTGACAGTGTTGCCCTGAGGGAGCACACTTTTCCTATTTCGCAATGATGTGTAGAAATTAAAAAAAAAAAAAAAAAAAAAAAAAAAAAAAAAAAAAAAAAAAAAAAAAAAAAAAAAAAAAAAAAAAAAAAAAAAAAAAAAAAAAAAAAAAAAAAAAAAAAAAAAAAAAAAAAAAAAAAAAAAAAAAAAAAAAAAAAAAAAAAAAAAAAAAAAAAAAAAAAAAAAAAAAAAAAAAAAAAAAAAAAAAAAAAAAAAAAAAAAAAAAAAAAAAAAAAAAAAAAAAAAAAAAAAAAAAAAAAAAAAAAAAAAAAAAAAAAAAAAAAAAAAAAAAAAAAAAAAAAAAAAAAAAAAAAAAAAAAAAAAAAAAAAAAAAAAAAAAAAAAAAAAAAAAAAAAAAAAAAAAAAAAAAAAAAAAAAAAAAAAAAAAAAAAAAAAAAAAAAAAAAATGTAAACACACTGATGGTGAGCACACTGATGTGGGGAGCACACTGGGTGTACACACTGTTGTTAGCCCCGATTGAGCACCTGATGTGTTAGCACCCTAAAAGTGAGCACACAATTGGAGCACAATGATGTTAGCACCACCGATGGAGACACACTGATGTGTGAGCACAATTGAGTGTGGCACACTGGTTTGGGGCACACTGATTGTGTGACACACTGATGTGTGAGCCACTGTGTGTGGCACACTGATGTGTAGACACACTGAAAGTGTGAGCACACTGATGTTTGGCACACTGAAAGTTTAAACACACTAAGTGTGAGCACACTGATGTGTGCGCACACGTGTGTGACACACTGATGTGTGAGCACACTGGTGTGTAGCACACCTGATGTGTGAGCACACTGATGAGTGAGCAACTGATTGTAAACACACTGGTGTGTGAGCACACTAAGTGTGAGCCCACGGTGTGTGACAACACTGATATGGAGCACACTATGTGTTTACACACTGATGTGTGAGCACACTGATGTGTGAAACACTGAAGTGTAGCACCTAAAGTGTTAGCACACTGATGTGTGGAGCCCCACTGATTGTGAGCACACTGATGTGTGAGCACACTGATGTGTGAGCACACTGGATGTGTGAGCACACGTTTGGTATGTGACAACTTGTGGAGCACACTGATTGTGAGCTCACTGGTGTGTGAGCACCTGATGTGTGGCACACTATTTTGAGTCACTGGTGTGTGAGCACACGAGTGTGAGACACTGATGTGTGAGCCACGATGTGTGAGCCACTGGTTTGAGCACACTGGTGGTGAACACACTGGTGGTGAGCACCTGATGGGAACACTGATGTGGAGCAACTGTGTGTGAGCACCTGATGTGTAGCCCACAATGTGTGGCCCCCTGGTGTGAGAAAAACTGTTTGACACACGAGTGAGCAACTGGTGGTGGCACACTGATGGGAGCACACGATGTGTGAGCACACGTGTGGAGCACCTGATTGTGAGCACACGATGTTGAGCAACGTTGGTAGCACACGGTGTGGAGCACACTGAGTGTGAGCACACGATGTTAGCCACTGGGGTTTTAGCACACTGATGTGTGAGCACACTGATTTTTAGCAACGGTGTGAGCACACTGGGGTGTGACACCGGGTGTGGCACACTGATGTGGAGCACACGTTTGGCACACTGATGTGTAGCACACTTTATGTGTTGCACCTAATGTGTGAGCACACTGATGTGTGAGCACACGATGTTTAGCACCGATTTGGCACCTGATGTGTGACACACTGATGTGTGAGCACACGGGATGTGAGCACACTGATGTGGAGCACACTGGGGTGTGGACTCATGGGGGTAGAGCCACGGTGTTGAGCCACTGATGTTAGCACACTGATGGTCACACTGTTTGGGCACACTGGGTGGGGGCACACTGGTTTTGTGAGCACCTGGGGGTGAGCACACGATGTGTGAGCACACGAGTGAGCATACTGATGTGTGAGCCACTGATTGTGACACACTAAGTGTGACACGGTGGTGAGCACACTGAGTGGGACACCTGATTGTGGCACACTGGTGTGTTAGCACCTAAAGGTGAGCACACTGATGTGTGAGCACACGATGTGTGAGCACACTACGTTTTACAACGAGTTTGGGGCACACTGATGGTGGGACACTGGTAAATTAGCACACTGATTGTGAGCCACTAAAGTGGCTCACTGGTGTTGGCACACTGAGTGGAGCCACTGAGTGTAGCTTTCCGGTGTGGAGCACCTGATGTGGACACACTATGTTGAGCACCTGATGTGTAGCACACTGGGGTGTGAGCCACTGGGTGTGAGCACACGGTGTGTGAGCACACGATTTTTGAGCCAAAATGATGGTAGCAACGAGGTTTGGGACACGTGTGTGAGAAACAATGTTGGCACACTGGTGTGTGAGCACACTGAAATTTTGAGCACACTGATGGTGCACACGGGTGTGAGGCCCTGATGTGTGAGCACACGATGTGTGAGCACACGGTGTGTAGCACACTAGTGTGAGCACACAAAAGTGTGAGCACACTGGTGTGTGAGCCCCTGGTGTGGAGCACACGGTGTGAGCACACTGATGTGTGAGCACACTGATGGTGCGCCACTGAGTGTGAGCACAGTGAAGTTGAGCACACTTAGTGGAGCACACGATGTGGAGCACACGATTGGAGACACGGTGTGTGACACACGATGTTAGCACCTGAGTATGACACACGGTTGTGAGCACACTGGGGTGAGACACGGTGTGAGCACATTGATTGGAGCACACTGAGGTGAGCACACGATGTGTGAGCACACTGATGTGTTACACCTATGTGTGAGCACACTGAAAATTTTAGCACACGATGTGGAGCACACTATGTGTGAGCACACGATGTGTGGCACCTGGTAGTGAGCACACGATGTTGAGCACACTATGTGTTAGCACACTAATGGTGAGCACACTGATTGTGAGCACATGATGTGTGAGCCCTGATGTTTGAGCACCCTGAAGTTGAGCACACTGGTGTAGCACCTGGTTGGAGCACACTGGGTTTTGGTGTGGAGCCACTGGGTGTGAGCCACTGTTTGTAGCACACGATTTGGGGTGTGAGCACACTGGTGGTGAACCCCCTGTGTGTGAGCACACGGGTGGTAAACACACTGGTGTGGCACACTGGGGTGTAGCAACTGTGTTGAGCCACATTTTAGAATGTTTTGGCAACTGTGTGTGAGCCACGATGTGTAGACACTAAGTGTGACACACTGGGTGTACACACTAAGTGAGCACACTGAGTTTGAGCACACTGGGGTTAGCCACTAAGTTGAGCACACTGATTGTGAGCACACTGAATGTGAGACACGGGTGGGGCACACTGAGGTGAGCACACTGATTGGCCCCGGTGTGTCAAAGGGGGGCACACTGATGTGGGCCACTGTGTGTGGCCACTGGTGTGGACACCGATGGTTTAGCACCGATGTGTGAGCCACGGGGGTGAGCACACTGTGTGTGACCATGTGTGTGAGCACACTGATGGGAGCACACTGGGTGTGAGCAACCCCGGGGGTGAGCCACGGTGTGGGGCACACTAAGTGTGAGCACACGTGTGTGAGCAACGAGTGTAGCACCGTGTGGAGCCACTTGTGTGAGCACACGGGTTGTGCACACTGAGTGTGAGCCACTGATTTTGAGCACACGTGTGGAGCACCGAGTGTGAGCCACGGGTGAGCACCTGATGTGGGGCACACTGATGTGTGAGCACAGGAAGTGGGCCCCACTGTGTGTGACACATGTGGGAGCCATGAGTGTAGCCACTGTGTGTGGCCACGAAGTGTAGACAATGATGTTGAGCACCGGGTGTAGCACACTGGTGGTGAGCACACGTGGTTTAGCCACTGATGTTGACACCCTGGTGTGAAACACACTGGTGTAGACATGATGGTTTTTACACTAAAAGGGAGCCACTGATGTTGACACACTGATGTTAGACATTGTGTGGACCTATGGTGAAACACACTGAGTGTGAGCACACTGGATTTTTACACACTGATTGTGACACACTGATGTTGAGCCACTGTGTTGAGCACCTGGTGGAGCACACGATGTGTAGCCCCTGTTGTGACACACTGAAAAATTTGTGACACCGAAGTTTGACACCTGGTGTTGAGCACAGGGGTTGAGCCCCTGGGTTTTGAGCACCTTTTTACACACGATTTTGACACACGAGTTGAGCAACCCCGAGTGGGAGCACACTGTGTGTAGCACACTAATGGGGAGCACACTGTGTTGAGCACAGATGTGTAGCACCGATGTGTGAGCACACTGGTTTACACACTTGTGACACACTTTGACAACTGATTGTGAGCACACTGATGTGTGAACCCACACGATGTGTGGGACACTGGTTGTGAGCACACTGGTTGTGACAACGATGTGTGGGGGCACACGATGTGTGAGCCCTGGTGTTGGCCACTGTGTGACACAGTTTGGGATGTGGGAGCACACTGATTTGGGGGAAACTGAAGTGGGATCACTGATGTTGGCACACTTGTGGAAACCACTGGGTGTGGCACACTGTGTGTAGCCACTGTGTTGAACACGAGTGGGCAACGATGTGTGAGCACAGATTGGAGCACACATGTGTGAGGACACTGTTTGGACACTGTGGGTTGAGCACACTGAGTGTGGCCACTGTTGTGGCACACTGGGTGGCAACGGTGGGGAGCACCTGATGTTGGGCACACTGATTTGAGCACACTGGGTGGAGCACACTGGTGTGTAGACACTGGGGTACACACTATGTTACAACATTTAAAAAACAAAAACACACAAAAACAAAACTGGTTGCAATGTGTGTAGCAATGGTGTTAAAAATTTGGGCACACTGATGTGTGACAACACGGGGTTAGCACATGATTGTGAGACAGAATTTTTCAATTTAAATTTGAGAATGATGGGAGCCCCTTGGCCCAGTGTTGACACTTTTCAAACGTTTTTTTGGGGAAACGGGTGGACTGATTTACAACTAGTGTGGATTTTCACTGGTGTAGCCCTTGGGAAATTTTTTGGTTTTGTACCATGTGTGTGAGCCACTGATTTACCATTTAAAAGTTAAAAAAGGGGGTACCACAAAGGAAAAAAACTGGTTTTGAAACCCCCGAGGGGTACAAATTTTAGTTGTACAACGAGGGAACCTATTTTTGGGGAGCCACTTTTTTTGTAAAATGGGTGTTAGCCAGTTTTTTGGGGGGAGCACACTATTTAGACCGGGGAGA
>NW_026508238.1:0-14461 GCF_026875155.1 Cherax quadricarinatus
TGGTACCATCCACTAGTCGAAGTGGTCTTTGCCCAAAAAGGTTGAACAAGCTTGAAAAATTTCTTTGAAAAAGATCCCATATGCTGCAGTGTCTGACATAGTGATGAATGGTTTGAAAAACCGCAAGTTAAGACTGAGACATTTAAAGCAAGTTTCCCCCAAAGCTGCAAAAGGGGCCCTCAGCCCTTCAACTTGTCGGTTTTTAAAAAAAACCATTCATCACAACTGTCAAACTGCAGCACAGGGATTTTCTTACAAAGAATTCTTCAACCTTTTTCAACCTTTTGGGCAAACCCCACTTCGACTAGTGGAGGTACCACTATGATCCCCCCCTCCGCCTGCTTCAAGTCACCTCACTACAATATAAGCCACGTCTGGGCCCTATGCTGTACATTCTACAAATTGATGGACTGAACACACGATCCAGGTTGGGGGACGATTACCCTTCTCCCCTCTCCTTACGCCTTCCTCTTTGATTGGACTGAAAAGCCACTGTGTGGCAAAAACGTTCCTGAAAAAAGATTCCCATATCGCATAAGTGTCTCACTTCAAAAAACTGACATCTGCTTTGAACATTTGATCTTTTGTTTCTGTATTTCATATCGAGAAGATGAAGTATAAATAAAAGAATCCATAAATATTGTGAATTTGTTTGTGCCACATCTCGAAGACTTTCTGCCAAAGTAAAGTTTTTTGGGAAAAACTTAACAGAATGAAATTTTGTTTTCTGAAAATTTAAAACTTTCTTGAGATATTTCTAATTAGTCATATCTTGAAAGGGGCAAATTTATAATTTTCCCATAGCTTTTAGCTTTTTCTTGCATTCGAATGAGCCTCTTCTCTTTCCCAAGCAACGAACCTCGAAATTGACTATCCATCTTGAAGAATTTGGAAACGACCGATTGAAACAAAGGCAAGAAATTCCTAGACCTTCAGTCATTTCTTCTTTTAAAACCATTCACCTAATACTTATCACCCCTGACAGTTACTTCAAAAGGCCCGACTTAACAAAGAAAATAAAGACAACACTTTCCCCTTTAATAACATAAAACATAAGAAAGGAGGAACACTGCAGCAGGCCTGGGGCCCAACTAGGCAGGTCCTTTACAATTCATCCCACTAACAAACTTTTTGACCTACCCAATTTCAATGCTCCCAAAAAAAAGCTCTGATGTGCAATCCCACTCAAATCCAACCCATCCCACTCATGTATTTAAACCCAACCTAAATTTAAACACCCAAATCCTACCCCCAAAAACCCAACTGGGTAAACTTTTCCACCATCTCTCCCTATTTCCATAAGAACATAAGAACATAAGAAAGGGGGATCACTGCAGCGGGCCTTTTGGGGTCTACTGGGGCAGGTCCTTTACAATCCACCCCCACAAAACAAAGCTTTGCCAAACCCAATTTTAATTTTCCCTAAAAAATAAGGTCTGATAACTCTATCCACTCTTTGCAAGAGCCACTCAAAACAAAGGGTTTTCTGTCAAAGATCCCTTTGTTTTTGCAGTGTCTGGTATACAATCTGAGAGGTTGGTAGGTAAGACTCACAGGAAAACAGTTGGGCCCTTTTTCCGAAACGTACCCTTCACATAGCTTTTCAGTCAAATACAGAAAGTAGGCAGAACAGTAAAGATATAAAAAACAAAAACACCCATCACCCTTGATTTGAGATTGGAGAAGTTCATTTTTCCATAGTCGGGAAAAATTTTTTAAAAGTTGGAAAAATACTAGATATTCACTTATTTTATGAAACCGTGGAGAAAAAGGTTTAATACTGGGATCAAACATCTAACTGAACGACAGAAAAAAAAATTTGTGACATAAAAAAGAAGGAACACGCACGGCCTCTGGTTCAGTAGACGGTCCATGTCTCCCAAGGGGACCAAACCCAAAAACCCAACGTATCAGGTATTCTTTTGTAAATTGAAATTGTGCATTAGGAAATTTTTTTTGCACCTAGTTTTTGATGGGAAAACATTGGGCAAGCATAAAAATTTTGGGGTTTGGATAAATTTGTGATTAAAAAGGGTTTTTGTATTTAAATTGGGATATGATCTGGGTGGAAAACAGGTTTTTTTTCAAGATCATTGTTTTTGGGGGAAAAAAACTGAAAAAGACATTGGCATTTGCTTTCCCCTTTTCAAAGGGGAAATACGAAAGAAATTCAAAGGGTAGGGGGGGAAAATTTATTTTTAGTTTTAAAATTTTTTTGAATATAAGTTTTTTAAAACATATTTTTTTAAACAATTTTTTTTGAAAACTTATTTTGTAATAAATTTTTGAAAATAGTTTTTTGTTAAAAATGTTTGTTTTTTGTTAAGGGGATTTAAAAAACTGGGTTTAAAAAAATGGCAAAAAAAGCCGAGGCAGTCACTTTATCATATTATAAGGAAAAAAACCAAGGTCTTTAAAAAGGAAAAAATTCTTAGAAGAACCGCGTAGGTTTTAAATTTAAAAAAGTTAAAATTTTTAAAAAAGAAATAGGAAAGCATTTTTGTTGGAAAATTAGGGGGAGAAGTGATTGGAAATAGGTTATTGGGCTGGAAATTTTGGGGGTTTTTTAAAAAATTAGTTGGCCAACAAGTGAGAGTGTTTTTTTTAGAGGGATTAAAAAGGGGGAATTTTAAACTCTTGGGATTTTGAAAAATTGGTTTAAATGTTTTTAGATTTGAAAGGAAATGAAAGATTTTTTGGAAAGGAAATAGGGAAAAGATAAGGGGGAGGCAGGAGGGATTTTAAAAGGGGAAAAATAAAATGGAGGGGGGAGGTGGGAAAAATAAGGGGAAGGGAAAAGGGGGAAAGGGGGGGAAAATTTGAAAAAGGACCTGCCAGTATGGGGCCAAGGGGCCCTCTGCATGTTCCTCCTTTCTTATGTTCTTATGAAAAACAAAAGGGACAAAAGTGCAACTAATTCACATTTTTTTAAAAATAAAACTTTATTGCAAATGTTTTCTTTACTTTGCATTTTTGTCTGTATTCTTAAAAACATCCAAAAATGCGTAGCTAGGTTTTAAAGGGAAATTTAGGAAAAAAAAGGTCTACATAGTAAGTTTTTTTGACGCTAAAAACCTTGGGTAGTTTAAAATTTGGGTTTTGGATAAATAATTAGGGGAGGCTTTGGTTTTTGACGTTTTTTTAAACACAGTAAATAGAATTACCCAAGCTTTTTTTGAAACATGAAAAAAAATTTTTGGCAAAAAAATTTTTGTAGGAAATAATTGTGAAAGCCCGTGCAATTCAAGATTTTTGTTTCTATTCTAGATGATGGCCCTTTTTTGCACAGAGCGACCTTACTAGCTCAGACGTACCCCGTTTTAGCTCAGTGATTGACTTCATATGCCATCGAGCTTTTTTCTTATGTAGCATTTAAAAATTGGGGGGGGCAAATGTTTTTTATTGGGATGAATTGTAAAGGACCTGCCATATAGGGCCCAAAACCCCTGCACTTTCTTTTCCCTTTTTTATGTTTTTAGTAGGGCCAACAGGCCCACTGCAGTGTTCCCCCCCTCAAGTTCTCATTTTCTCCCTTTTTTGGTTTTTCTATAGTAAAATTTTTTTTTTTTTTTTTTACAATCTCTTTTAAATGATCTTAGTGCGATCATCATTGAAGCAAAACTCTTGGGATTTTTTAAAATTTTTTAATAAAAACAAGAGTGGAGTTAACCTAATAGCTTCATTTTAGGTCCGATTCGGCCCTTGTTTTTTGTGGGAAAACGTAACTTCAAGTAAATCAATGGCATTAGACAAAAGTGACTAGGTTTTTCCTCTCGTGGGCCACTAGGGCCCGCTAAAAAAGCTCACTAATAAGTTAGTTTTTTTGGGAAAATACTTGGAAAATTCAAAGACTCATAATGAACCTTTTTTAAAAATCTTGTCAAAAAATTTTGTGTCGGTTATCAATATTAATGAAACAAACTGACATTTTATAATGGTTTGAAAAAACCGACAAGTTGAAGAAGAGACACTTAATTCACATATGGGGGAAACTTATTCAGGAAACGTTTTCCCCAAAAAGTGGCTTTTCAGCCAATACAAAGAGGAAGGCGAAGGAGAGGAGGAGAAGAGGGAACAGTCCCTCAACCTGGAGTCGATTGTTCAGTCCCAATCTTAAAGTAAAGCAAGGCCGAGACGGGCTTATATACTGTAGGGGGGACTTTTTAAACGGCGGAGGGGGGATCATTGGACCATCCACAGTCGAAGAGGTCTTTGCCAAAGGTTGAACAACTTGAAGAATTCTTTGTAAGAAATCCCATATGCTGCATGTCCTGACAGTAGTGATGAATGGTTTGAAAAACCGACAAGTTGAAGACTGAACACTTATGCAAATTTCCCCTAGTCATAAGTGTCTCACTTTAACTTTCGGTTTTTCAAACCATTCATCACAAAGTCAACACGAGCATCATGGGATCTTCTTACAAAAATTCTTCAAACCCGTTCAACCTTTTGGGCAAAGACCTACTTTGACTAGTGGGTGGAACCCCTTGACCCGCCTCCGCCTGCTTCAAGTCCCTCACTACGTAAAAGCCACGCACGGCCCTAGTGACTTCTACAAGATTGATGGACGAACACATCGACCCAGGTTGGGGACGATTTCCCATTTTCCCCCTCTCCTTACCCTTCCCTTTGTATTGGACGAAAAGCCACTGTTGGCGAAACTTTTTCCCGAATAAAGTTTCCCATAAAACTGCATAAGTGGGCTCAGTCTTTAAAAAACTGACATCATCTTTATAATTTGATCATTGTTTTTTGATTTCATACGAGAATGGGGGAAACAAAAAATCCATAAATTTTTGAAAATTTTTGTTTTTGGCCACACTCAAAACTTTTTGCCAAAGTAGAAAAATTTTTGGGAAAAAGTTAACAGAAGTGCAATTGTTTCTGCAAATATAACTTTCTTGAGAGTATTTTTAATTATTACTATTTGCAAGGCAAATTTCATAATCTTCCATAGCATTTAGCTTTTTCTCGACATTTAATGATGCTCTTCTTTTCGCCAAGACACGAACCTCTGAAATTGACTATCCATCTTTAAAACTTTGGGAAAACCGATTGAAACAAAGGCAAGAAATTCCAGACCTTCATAACAGTTCTTCGTTTATAACACATTCACCTAATACTTAACATCACCTGACATACTTCAAAACACCTGACTAACAGAAGAAAATAAAGACTACATTCGTTTTCCCTTTTAAAGAAAAAAAAACATAAGAAAGGAGGAACACGCGCAGGGCCTTTTCCCATCAGGCAGGCCTTTTAAATTCATCCCCCTAACAAACATTTGACCTACCCAATTTTCAATCACCCAAGAAATAAGTCGATTGCAATCCCACTCAAACCAAAACCCATCCCACTATGTATTTACCCAAAACCCAAAAATTTTAAACTACCCAAAGTCCACCCAATAACCCAACTAGGTAAACTGTTCCCCTCATCTCACCCATTTTCCCAAAAACATAAAACCTAAAAAGAGGACACTGCAGCAGGCCTGTTTTGGGGCTACCGGCAGGTCCTTTTCAATCCATCCCACTAACAAAGCATTTTCCAAATCCAATTTTCAAGCTCCCTAAAAAAAAGGTCTGATAACCTTCCCCTCATTTGAAAGCCACTCAAAAACAAGAGGTGTTTTCGAAATAAGACCATTTTTGTTTTCAGTGTCGTTTTACAAAATGGAGGTTTTGGGAGGGAAAACCACAGGCAACGTTAGGCAACTTTATTCCGAAACGTATCGCCCTTCACAGTAGGGTTCTTCAGTCAATAAGAAATAGGGAGGGAAAAGTAGGATATGAAGACGAGTAATCAGTCCATCACCCTTGATTTGAGATTGGAGAAGCATTCCATATCAGGAAAAATTTAAAATTTGGGAAAAACATAGATGATTTACTTATTTTTTTGAAATCCTTGGGGGAATAGGGTTTTGATACTAGATCACACTCTAATCTGAAGCGACAGAATAGAAAATACTTGTGAAAAAAAAAAGAAGGAACACTGCGCAGGCCTACTGGTTCATGTAGACAGGTCCATGTCTCCCAAGGACCTAACCCAAGAACCCAACGTAGTCGGGTATTCGTTTGTAAATTGAATTGTGCATTAGAAAAATTTTTTTTGCACTTTTAGTTTTTGATGGGAAAACATTGGGCAGAAATCAAATTTGGTTTGGGAAATAAATTTTGTGAGTAAGACGGGTTGAAATTAAATTGGTTTATGGCATCTCAGGTGAAACAGTTATCAAAGATCATTGCTTGGGTAAAACTGAAAATGATCTTGGCATTTGCTTCCCAATTTTCTAAACATGTGCTGATATCGAAAGAAAGGTCTCTGGTAATAGGGTAGTTTGGTTTTGGTTTAATTTTGGGTACTTTTTTGGTAATAGGGTAATTTGGTTTGTAAATACTAATTTTGGGTTAATACAAATAGTTTGTTAATACTATAGTTTTGTTAATACATAGTTTGTAATACTATAGTTTGTTAATACTGTATTTTTGTTAATACTATAGTTTTGTTAATACTATAGATTAATGGGATTTAAATAGATTACTGGATTTATATCAAGAAGTGTAAGCAACAGAAGTCCAGAGGTCATGCGGCAGCTTTATACATCATTAGTAAGGCCTAAACCTAGTTTATGCAGCTCAATTCTGGTCCTATATTACAGAATGGACATAAATTCGTTAGAAGACATTCAGCGTAGGATGACTAAATTAATACATAGCATTAGAAATCTTCCTTATGAAGAAATATTGAAGACTCTTAAGTTACATTCATTTGTTAAAACGAAGAATGAGGGAGACCTGAATCGAAGTGTATAAGTGGAAGATAGGTATTGGCTGGTCAAATGTTTGTTAGTGGGATGAATTGTAAAAGACCTGCCTAAATATGGGCCAACAAGCCTGATGCAGTGTTCCTCCTTTCTTATGTTCCTATGTATTAATAAAGGGGATATTAACAAGGTCTTGAGGGTATCTCTCCAAGAGAGAACCCGCAGTAATGGATTTAAATTAATAAGTTTAGATTTAGAAAGGACATAGGAAAGTATTGGTTTGGAAATAGGGTAGTAATGAGTGGAACAGACTAAACCCAGTTGGGTTTTTTGAGGGTAGGACTTTGGGTAGTTTCAAATTTAGGTTGGATAAATACATGAGTGGGAGGGTTGGATTTGAGTGGGACTTGAACATCAGAGCTTATTTCTTGGGGTAGCATTGAAAATTGGGTTGGTCAAATGTTTGTTAGTGGGATAATGTAAAGGACCTGCCTAGTATGGGCCAACAGCCTGCTGCAGTTTTTTCTCCTTTCTTATGTTCTTATAAAAACACAAGGACAAAATGCAACTAATGTCACACTTTATGAAATGTAACTTTAGTTGCAAATGTGTTTCTTTTACTTTGCATATTGTCTGTATTCTTACAAACATACATAAAAGGGCGTAGCTAGGTTTGTAATAGGGAAATTTAGGGAAAAAAAAGGTCTACATAGTAGAGTTGTTGACGTTTAAAACCTTGGGTAGTTTAAAATTTAGGTTGGAAAAAATACATTAGGGAGAGGCATTGGATTTGATCGTTTATTAAACACGAGTAAATAGAATTACCCAAGCTTTTTTTGAGAAGCTTTGAAAATAATATTTGGCAAATAATTTGTTAGTGAAATAGATTGTGAAAGTCGTGCATATTCAAGATTGTTTTTTGATTCTATTCTAGATTGATTGGACCTGATATTTAAGCACAGATGCCGACCTGTACTTTAGCCCCAGACTGACCTGATTTAGCTCAGTGATGACTTACATATGCACATCAGAGCTTATTTCTTATGTACCATTAAAAATTTGGGTTGGGCAAATTTTTTTTTTGGGGATGAATTGTAAAGGACCTCCTAGTATAGGCCAACAGGCCCCCTTTGCACTGTTCTTCTTTCTTATGTTCTTAGTATGGGCCAACAGGCCTACTGCAGTGTTCCACCTCAAGTTCTCATGTTCTCTTTTGGTTTTTGCTATAGTATTTTTTTCTTTTTTTTTTACAGATCTCTTTTAATGATCTTAGTGCTGTATCATCATTGAAGCTAAAACTCTGTGTATTTTTGAAAATTTGTTAATAAATACAAAGTGTGAGTTAGACCTGAATAGCTTGCGATTGTAGGTCAGATTCTGTGCCTCCTTGTTTTAGGGGAAATATGAGCTGTAAACTGACTAAGTAGAGTCAATGGCATTAGACAGAAAGTGACTAGGTCTTCCTCTCGTGGGCCACTAGGCCTGCTACAATGCTCTACTAATAATGTTTAGTTTTAAATTGGCAAAAAAACTTGGAAAATTCAAAGACGTCATTAATGAGACCCCTTATTGAAAAAAATCTTGTCACTAAAACTTTGTGTCGGTTATCAATATTAATGAATACAAACTGACATTTGTGATGAATGGTTGAAAAACCGACAAGTTGAAGACTGAGACACTTATGCAGCATATGGGAATCTTTATTCAGGAAACGTTTCGCCACACAGTGGCTTCTTCAGTCCAATACAAAGGGGAAAGGGGCGTAAGGAAGGAGGAGAATGAGGTAACAGTCCCCAACCTGGAGTCGATGTGTTCAGTCCATAAATCTTGTAGAATGTACAGCATAGGGCCGTAGACGTGGCTTATATACTGTAGTGAGGTGACTTGAAGCAGGGGGAGGCGGGATCATAGTGGTACCCATCCACTAGTCGAAGAAAGGTCTTTGTCCAAAAGGGTTTGAACAAGCGTTGAAGAATTCTTTGTAAGAAGATCCCATGAAGCTGCAGTGTCGACAGTAGTGATGAATGGTTTGAAAAACCGACAAGTTGAAGACTGAGACACTTATGCAAGATTCCCAAATGCTGCATAAGTGTCTCAGTCTTCAACTTGTGGGTTTTTCAAACCATTCATCACAACTGTCAGACACTGCAGCATCATGGGATCTTCTTACAAAGAATTCTTCAACGCTTGTTCAACCTTTGGACAAAGACCTACTTCGACTAGAGGTTACCACTATGATCCCGCCTCCGCCTGTTTCAAGTCACCTCACTACGTATATAAGCCACGTCTAGGGCCCTATGCTGTACATTCTACAAGATTGATGGACTGAACACATCGACTCCAGGTTGAGGGACTGATTACCTCATTCTCCTCCTCTCCTTACGCCTTCCTCTTTGTATTGGACTGAAGAAGCCACTGTGTGGCGAAACGTTTCCTGAATAAGATTCCCAAATGCTGCATAAGTGTCTCATCTTCACAAACGACATCATGCTTTGATACATTTGATCATTGTTTTCTGTATTTCATATCGAGAATGATGAAGTATCAATCAAGAATCCATAAATATTGTGAATTGTGTTTGTGCCACATCTCGAAGACTTTCTGCCAAAGTAGAAGATTTTTGGAAAACGTTAACAGAAGTGCAATTGTTTTCGCAAATATAACTTTTTTGAGATATTTCTAATTAGTACATATCTTGCAAGGCAAATTTCATAATCTTCCATAGCATTTAGCTTTTTTTCTTCGACATTCGAATGATGCTCTTCTTCTCGTCCAAGACAACGAACCTCTGAAATTGACTATCCATCTTGAAGAACTTGGCAACGACCGAAATTGGAAACAAAGGGAAGAAATTCCTATGACCTTCAGTAACAGTTCTTCGTTTATAAGCACATTCACCTAATACTTTTCATCAACCTGACAGTTACTTTCAAAAGGCACCTGACTTAACAGAAGAAAATAAAGACTAAACATTCGTTCCTTTAATGAACATAAGAACATAAGAAAGGAGAACCTGCAGCAGGGCCCGTTGGCCCCTACTAGGCAGGTCCTTTACAATTCATCCCACTAACAAACATTTGACCTACCCAATTTTCAATGCTACCCAAGAAATAAGCTCTATGTGCAAGTCCCACTCAAATCCAACCCATCCCACTCATGTATTTACCCAACCTAAATTTGAAACTACCCAAAGTCCTAGCCTCAATAACCCAACTAGGTAAACTGTTCCACTCATCTACTACCCTATTTCCATAAGAAAAATAAGAACATAAGAAAGGAGGATCACTGCAGCAGGGCCCGTTGGGTCATACCGCAGGTCCTTTACAATCCATCCCACTAACAAAGCATTTGCCAAATCCAATTTTCAATGCTCCCCAAAAAAAAAAGGTCTGATAACTCTATCCACTCTTTTCAAGAGCCCACTCAAATACAAGAGGTGTTTTCTGTACAAGATGCCATTGTGTTGCAGTGTCGGGATACAATACTGAGAGGTTGGTAGGTAAGACTCACAGCAACAGTTAGGCAACTTATTCCGAAACGTATCGCCTTCACAGTAGGCTTCTTCAGTCGAATACAGAAAGTAGGCAGGAACAGTAGAGATATGAAGACGATGTAATCATCCATCACCCTTGATTTTTAGATTGGAGAAGTTCAGTTCCATAGTCAGGAATAAATTTAAAGTTGGAAATACATAAGATTCACTTATTTTATGAATATCCTGTGGAGATAGGTTTAATACTAGGATCTACACTCTAATCGAAGCGACAGAATAGAAAATACTTGTGAACATAAAAAAGAAGGAACACTGCAGCAGGCCTACTGGTTCAGTGAGACAGGTCCATGTCCCCCCAAGGACCTAACCCAAGAACCCAACGTAGTCAGGTATTCGTTTTTTAAATTGAATTGTGCATTAGAAAATTTTTTTTGCACTCTTTGTTTTTGTGGGAAAACAATGGGGAGCAATCAAATTTTGGTTGGATAAATTTGTGAGTAAGACAGGTTGTAAATTTAAATTGGATATCATCTCAGGTGAAACAGTTTACAAAGACATTGCTTGGGTAAAACGAAAATGATCTTGGCATTTGCTTCCCAATTTTCTGAACATGTGCTGATATCGAAAGAAAGGTCCCCTGGGAATAGGGTAGTTTGGTTGGGTAAAATTTGGGGACTTTTTTGTTTGGTAAAGGGTAATTTGGTTTGTTAATAAATTATAGTTTGTTAATACTATGTTTTTTTAATACATTTGTTTGTTAAATACTATATTTTGTTAATACTATAGTTTGTTAATAACTGTAGTTTGTTAATACTATAGTTTGTTAATACTATAGATTAATGGGATTTAAATAGATTACGGGATTTATATCAAGAAGTGTAAGCAACAGAAGTCCAGAGGTCATGCTGCAGCTTTATACATCATTAGTAAGGCCTCACCTAGATTATGCAGCTCAAATTCTGGTCTCTATATTACAGAATGGACATAAATTCGTTAGAAGACATTCACGTAGGATGACTAAATTAATACATAGCATTAGAAATCTTCCTTATGAAGAAATATTGAAGACTCTTAAGTTACATTCATTTGTTAGACGAAGAATGAGGAGACCTGATCGAAGTGTATAAGTGGAAGATAGGTAATGGCTGGTCAAATGTTTGTTAGTGGGATGAATTGTAAAAGACCTGCCTATATGGGCCAACAAGCCTGATTGCAGTGTTCCTCCTTTCTTATGTTCCTAGTATTAATAAAGGGGATATTAAACAAGGTCTTGAGGATATCCTCCAAGAGAGAACCCGCAGTAATGGATTTAAATTAGATAAGTTTAGTTTTAAGAAAGGACAAGGAAAGTTTTGGTTTGGAAATAGGGTAGTAGATGATTGGAACAGACTACCTAGTTGGGTTAAATTGAGGCTAGGACTTTGGGTATTTCAAATTTAGGTTGGATAAAAACATGAGTGGGAGGGTTTGGATTGAGTGGGACTTGAACATCAAGCCCTTTTTTCTTGGGTAGCATTGAAAATTGGGTTGTCAAAATGTTTGTTAGTGGATGAATTGTAAAGGACCTGCCTAGTATGGGCCCAAAAGGCCTGCTGCAGTGTTCCTCCTTTCTTATGTTCTTATGAAAAACACAAGGACAAAAGTGCAACTAATGTCACACTTTATGAAATGTAACTTTTGTTGCAAATTTTGTTCTTTTACTTTGCATATTGTCTGTATTCTTACAAACATACATAAAATGCTGTAGCTAGGTTTGTAATAGGGAAATTTATGGAAAAAAAAGGTCTACATAGTAGAGTTGTTGACGCTAAAACCTTGGGTAGTTTAAAATTTAGGTTTGGGAATAAATACATTAGGGAGAGGCATTGGATTTGATCGTTTATTAAACACGATAAATAAAAATTACCCAAGCTTTTTTTGAGAAGCATTGAAAAAATATTTGGCAAATAATTTGTTAGTGAAAAAGATTGTGAAAGTCGTGCATATTCAAGATTGATTTGATTCTTTTCTAGATTGATGGACCCTGTATTTAGCACATATGCGACCTGTACTAAGCCAACTTACCTGTATTTAGCTCAGTGATGACTTACATATGCACATCAGAGCTTATTTCTTATGTAGCATTGAAAATTTGGGTTGGGCAAATTTTTTTCTTTTTGGGGATGAATTGTAAAGGACCTGCCTAGTATAGGCCAACAGGCCTCCTGCACTGTTCTTCCTTTCTTATTTCTTAGAAAGGGCCAACAGGCCTACTGCAGTGTTCCACCTCAAGTTCTCATGTTTCTCTTTTGTGGTTTTGCTATAGTATTTTTTTTTCTTTTTTTTTTACAGATCTCTTTTAAATGATTTTAGTGCTGTATCATCATTGAAGCTAAAACTCTGTGTAGTTTTGAAAATTTGTTAGATAAATACAAGAGTGTGAGTTAGACCTGAATAGCTTGCGATTGTAGGTCAGATTCTGTGCTCCTTGTTTTAGTGGATATGAGCTGTAACTGACTAAGTAAGTCAATGGCATTAGACAGAAAGTGACTAGGTCTTCCTCTCGTGGGCCACTAGGCCTGCTACAATGCTCTACTAATAATGTTTTGATTTATTGGGAAAAATACTTGGAAAAAATTTAAAGACGTCATTAATGAGACTCTTTATTGAGAAAATCTTGTCACTAAAAGCTTTTTGTCGGTTATCAATATTAATGAATACAAACTGACATTTGTGATGAATGGTTTTGAAAAACCGACAAGTTGAAGACTGAGACACTTATGCAGCATATGGGAATCTTTAATTTAGGGAAAAGTTTCGGGCCCCACAGTGGCTTCTTCATCCAATACAAAGAGGAAGGCGTAAGGAAGGAGGAGAATGAGGTAATCAGTCCCTCAACCTGGAGTCGATGTGTTCAGTCCATCAATCTTGTAGAATGTACAGCATAGGGCCGTAGACGTGGCTTATATACTGTAGTGAGGTACCCTTGAAGCAGGCGGAGGCGGATCATAGTGGTACCATCCACTAGTCGAAGTAGGTCTTTGTCCAAAGGTTGAACAAAGGGGTTGAAGAATTCTTTGTAAGAAGATCCCATGATGCTGCAGTGTCTGAACAGTAGTGATGAATGGTTTGAAAAACCGACAAGTTGAAGACTGAGACACTTATGCAAGATTCCCATATGCTGCATAAGTGGGCTCAGTCTTCAACTTGTCGTTTTTCAAACCATTAAATCACAACTTCAGACACTGCAGCATCATGGATCTTCTTACAAAGAATTCTTCAACGCTTGTTCAACCTTTAAACAAAGACCTACTTCGACTAGGGGATGGTACCACTATGATCCCGCCTCCGCCTGCTTCAAGTCACCTCACTACAGTATATAAGCCACGTCTACGGCCCCCATGCTGTACATTCTACAAGATTGATGGACTGAACACATCGACTCCAGGTTGAGGGACTGATTACCTCATTCTCCTCCTCTCCTTACGCCTTCCTCTTTGTATTGGACTGAAGAAGCCACTGTGTGGCGAAACGTTTCCTGAATAAAGATTCCCATATGCTGCATAAGTGTCTCAGTCTTCAACAAACTGACATCATGCTTTGAACATTTGATCATTGTTTCTGTATTTCATATCGAGAATGATGAAGTATCAATCAAGAATCCATAAATATTGTGAATTGTGTTTGTGCCACATCTCGAAGACTTTCTGCCAAAGTAGAAGATTTTTGGAAAACGTTAACAGAAGTGCAATTGTTTTCTGCAAATATAACTTTCTTGAGAGTATTTCTAATTAGTACATATCTTGCAAGGCAAATTTCATAATCTTCCATAGCATTTAGCTTTTTTTCTTCGACATTCGAATGATCTCTTCTTCTCGTCCAAAAACAACGAAACCCCTGAAATTGACTATCCATCTTGAAGAACTTGGCAACGACCGATTGAAACAAAGGGAAGAAATTCCTATGAGCCTTCAGTAACAGTTCTTCGTTTATAAAACACATTCACCTAAATACTTATCATCACCTGACAGTTTTCTTCAAAAGCACCTGACTTAACAGAAAGAAAATAAAGACTAGCAAATTTGTTCCTTTAATGAACCATAAGAACATAAGAAAGGAGGAAACACTGCAGCAGGCCTGTTGGCCATACTAGGCAGGTCCTTTTACAATTCATCCCACTAAAAAAACTTTGACCTACCCAATTTTCAATGCTACCCAAAAATTTA
>NW_026508239.1:0-14682 GCF_026875155.1 Cherax quadricarinatus
AAAGTTAAATGATTGCATTCCCTCTTTTCTTTATTTCCCCCATTCGGCAAAGTTTCTTTATACTATAAAAATTTACACTTAACTAAAATGTACTTGACTATGTGGAGTCACCAAGGTAAAATTTCCAACTGGGGAAAGGGTTTTGTGAGGTGGTTCAGGATTAGAAAAGACAGAGAAAAAAAAGATGAGCGGGAGGTTTATAGTGTGGGATGGAAGGGGTGGGGGGCACCCCACAATGGTTGATCAGGGGGATGGAAGGTAGGAGGAAGGAGGTCTCCCCCAATTTTTGTATCAGGGGGGGATGGAAGGTGGAGGGGATGGAGGTCACCACAATTTTTTGTATCAGTGTGGGATGGAAGGTGGGATGGATGGGGGGTCACCACATTGGTTGTTCGGTGGGAGGGGGGGGAGGAGGAGATCATCCCAAAATTTTTGTACGTGTGGGGGGGAAAGGGTGGTGGTGGAGGAAACCCAAAAAGGGGTTTTATCAGTGTGGAGGAAGGTGGAGGATGGGGTCATCCCACAAGGGTTTGGGGCGGGGAAGTCGTAGACGCTTACAGTTTTTGGGGGTTTGGGAGCACCCAGGTTGTGTAAGCTTAACAGATAGTAAATGGAAGATTTATTTTTAAGGACATGCTCGTGTGGTGTGTAGGTAACATTTAGGAAAACTGGCAGCCAAGAAAGGGAAAAGGACATGCCTGTATGAAGGAAGTTCCCTTTAAACTCAACACATACAAGACGTTTATATACAAATAATAGTTTGTCAAAATTTCTTCACTGATGTTAATACTAAGGTTAACATTGTGTTACAACTCAGGAAAAAAAAAAACCAAAATTTAAACCTAGAAGATGTTTGATCAGTTGACCCGATCTAAACCTCCAAATCTGCCCCCAAAACAAAACCTTTTGGGAAAGAAACTGCCTTTATTACCAGCATCACAACCAGCACTATCCTAAAACACTGCTAAAAGTCTATCAACTTAACTACAACATCAGGTCCTTAAGCAAACACTTGATCCCCCTGGCACTCCCTTCAATCCTAAAGACACCCTTCTGCTTATTTTTTACTGAACCTGGTTTAAGCAGGACACAATGATATCTCCCCTCTACCGGGATAACGAATTCCAACTGCAGCCCCAAACCATTGGGGATGGTATTAAAAATTTTACTCTAACCAATTTCTTGTATTACCCACTTGTTTTAGTGATGAATAGGGGGAAATACATTTTTGCTTTTACGTAAAAAACCTTAAGAACCTTAACAATCGTGCTTTTACCTGATACCTCACACAAACACCCCAAATTCAGTGAAAAAATTAAAGCACTAATAACAAACAGAAAAAATAAAAATAAGCACCCCCTTTCCCTTTAGCTGGAGATTCAACTAAACCTTGGCATACAGATGATCAGCCTGTAACTGATTTCATCAACAAATAAACAACACACTTTTTCATCCAAACAAAAACAAACCCCAACCGGCTCACGAAACAAGTGAAACCATAATAGACCACATGGGGGCCAAAAACACCCCCCTTTAAATCGGGGATAATCCAATAGCACTCAGACCACCCCCTACCTTCTCCCGAAAAAAAATTTGTAAACCCCCCATTAATACAACAAAGTTCATTTAGACCCAGACAGGCCTCAAAAAGGAAGTTCACAGCTGGCCTATAGACTGTTGACTGGCCTACAGAATTCCCCAAAGGCAATGGTATTGATGACGGGACAGACATTTTTCTTAACAAATTACTTAGACTATACAACCAAACATTGTCCTATAAAAACGAAACAGATCACAACAAACGGCTTGGTTGCCCATGCTAACCAGCACCATTATGAAATCCATTGACAAAAAACCCACCAATATGAAAAGAAATATAGCCCGGGCTTAATACACAAAGATATTCCTAAACACTTTTTATCAGTTCTCACCAAAGTAATAAAGAAAGCCAAACAACTATACTACTCCAGTAGATTCACAGCCCACAAGGGGAGATATAAAAAAACCAGGAAAACAATTTCTCAGATTCTAGGGCCCCAAAAAACTGAAAAAAACAAGAATATTGTCCTAACTAAACCTAATGAAACACCACTACATCCCACTGACACAGCTAAAAAGATAAACGACACTTCTCAACCATAGATCTAATCTCCCCAAATAAAATCCCACTACCAATGCCCATGCCGGGGACTACCTAGATGGGAATTTCCCAAATTCCTTTTCTATCTTGCACCAACTGAGCCCACGGAAGTCACCGAGATTATAAAGTCACTTAAAAATAACTCAGGGAATCTGTCTCATGTCCCACCATTACTGTACAAGCGAGCGGCCCAGTCCTTTCCATGCCATTTCATTACTTTTTAACAAGTCACTAGAAACTACCCACCTTCCCGAAACTACTCAAGAGGGCAAGGGTTACACCAATACATAAAGGTGGTGACCCTACAGACCTAAACAACTATAGGCCAATATCAAACTTACCATTGCTATCCAAAATCTTTGAGAAACTCGTGCACAGGAGACTATATTCATTTAAACGGCACAAAACATACTCAACCCTGCCATTTGGATTCGGGAAAAATAAAAGCACTAATGATGCAATCATGAAAAATGCTAGATCTGCTTTACCAGCATTGGGAAAATAAGAATATCCACTAGGAATCTTTATTGACCTAAGAAAAAGTTTTTGACACAGTAGACCACGACATCCTACTCCACAAACTTGACCATTACGGATAAGGGGCCCTTGCTTATTTCAAATCTTACCTTACTAATAGTATCATTATTCACCATTAAAACACAGCATCAACAACACGGCCACTTGATACGGGAGTTCCGCAGGGAAGTGTCCTTGGTCCCCTGCTTTTCCCATATACATAAATGATCTTCAAACATTCCCAACACCTGAAACCCATTCTCTTTGCTGACGAACGACTTATGTCATCTCTCACCCTAATCTTGCCACCCCAAACCATTGTTAACGAGGAGCTGATCAAAATATCGACTTGGATGACAGCCAATAACTTAGGCTTAACACTGAGAAAACCTACTATATTATGTTTGGTAGAAAGAGCAGGGATGCACAAATTAACATTAAGATCGACAACACTTAATTACCAGACATAATGAGGGCAAATTCCTAGGCCTATACTTGACAACAACCTGAATTTCAGCACCCATATCCAACACATAACCACAAAAGTATCCAAAACGGTTTGGGACCCTCTCCAAGATATGATTACTACGTGCCGCAAAATCCCCTTCTCACACTACCACTCACTTATTTATCCATACCTCACCTATGGTATTTGTGCTTGGGGATCAACTGCAGCAACACACCTAAAGCCAATAATAACCCAAAAAAAAAGCTGCAGTAAGAATAATCACTAAATCCCATCCCTGGCAACACACCCCCCACTCTTCATAGATCTAAACTTACTCCTTTTCAGTACATCCACACTTACTACTTTTGCAATCTACATCTACAGGACCTAAACTCCAATATTAACCTTGACCTAAAACGCTTTCTTGATAGTTGTGACAAAACCCCATAGGCATAACCCCTGAACAAACATCTCTACGACATTCCCCTTTGTCCCGACAAAACCTTTAACAAAAATTCAATGTATGTAAAAGGCCCTAAAATCTGGAACACCCTACCTGAGAACTCTAGAACTGCAGACACATTCATCACCTTCAAAATACCATTAGAAAACATCTTATCTCCCTGATACACCCCATCAACTAACTACACGAAAAACACCTGGTGGTATTCGGTAGTATTAATCTCAATCTTAAAAAAATGAATCCTGTGATACTCCAATACGGAAAACTATGTACTGTGCCAAAACAAAAGCATTCACATTGCTAAACTCACAAACTGTATTTAGCACTCAGCCATAATACCAACTACCTCATAATTTTTTTAATATTTTAAAATTAAGAATTAAACTAAGTCTTTCCCGAAATGCCTAGCCATGCTAGGTGTTCTAGTGGTACACTCTGTAATCATTATTTTACTACATGTAAACCCAAACAATAACCAAATTCTGTAAACTCAGCATTGTAATCCTTATAGAGAATAAACTTTGAATTGAATTGAATTAATGTTAAACTAAGCAGACTGAGGATTGTAAGATGTTAACTAAGCAGACTGAGGATGTGTAAGATGTTAAACTAAGCAGATTGAGGATGTTAAGATGTTAAACTAAGCAGACTGAGGATGTGTAAGATGTTAAACTAAGCAGACTGAGGCTGTGTAAGATGTTAAACTAAGCGACGGAGGCTGTGTAGATGTTAACTAAGCAGACTGAGGATGTGTAAGATGTTAAACTAAGCAACTGAGGCTGTTAAGATGTTAAACTAAGCAGACCCGAGGCTGTGTAAGATGTTAAACTAAACAGACTGAGGGTGGAACTCATCACTTGTTTTTACTAAAAATGGACGTCTGCTTTTTTAAATCTCCACTATAAAATTTAACATCTACTATAAATTTAACACTCCACTTAATATTTTAACATCTCCACTATAATATTTTAAACATCTCCACTATAATAATTTTAACACTCCACTATAAATTTAAACATCTCACTAAAAAATTTAAATCTCCACTATTATATTTTAACATCTCCACTAATAATATTTTAACATCTCCACTATATATTCTTAAATTCTCTCCTCACTCTAATTTAAACACAAAATTTTCCCTATAATAGTTTTTTAACAGATGGCCATCTATATCCCTGATAGATTACTTCCACTATCATCCATGATAGATTACTTCCATCTATCAACCATGATAGATTACTTCCATCTATCATCCATGAATAGATTACTTCCATTATAAACCATGAAAAGATTACTTCCATCTATCATCCAATGATAGATTACTTCCATCATCACCATGATTAGATTACTTCCAACTTCATCCATGATAGTTACTTCCATCATCATCCATGATAGATTACTTCCAAATCTATCATCCATGAATAATTACTTCCATTATCATTTCCCTGATTTCTTCCAACTATCAATCCATGATAGATTACTTCCATCTATCATCCATGGGGTAAGATTACTTCCATCTATCACCATGATAGATTACTCCCATCTATCATCCATGATAGAAATTTCCCATCTATCATCCTGATAAAATAATTCCATCTATCATCCTGATAGTTATTCCTCTATAAACCCTGAAGATTACTTCCATCTATCATCCTGATAGATTATTTCCCACTATCATCCAGAAGATTACTTCCATCATCATCCATGATGATTATTCCATCTATATCCATGATAGATTACTTCCTCTATCATCCATGATAGATTATTTCCCCATCTTTTCCCCATGATAGTTTACTTCATCTACATCCATATAATTATTCCTCATCATCCTGAAAATTATTCCTCTTAAAATATAACTTATATTAAACTTACACAAAAAAAAACATGTAATTAAATGTAAAATATAACTTAAAATTATTATCACGTGGTAATAATGATCAATATTCTTGTTAATCCCTGCACTTCAATTTTTTTTCCGTTCAAAATTCATAATATCAAAATTTTTCTGGACCCAGAATTTTGCCATAATAATCGTCCTCGATAATTCACCACCGCTTTCCTGTCACATAATAAAATTTTTTCAGTCTCCTATAGGTTTGGGTTTCATCACTTCTAATAGAAATCACATCCTCACACTATCATCACGATACTGTCTTCATCAGCAAAGACAAGTTCCAGAATTTTTTTGCCCTTGCCGTTCAATTTCCCTCCAGCCCTTTATCTATCTCATCTTTACTAGTTTCCTTACAGGGGTTTTTGATATGAGTGGTTTTGCTGTCCGTTGTTGCTTCCCGATGATTGTCTGAAGACTGATAAATAAATCAGAGACAACTTTTCATAATTTAATTTGGGTTTCATTTTCTTTTCCCCAATAGAATTATTGTTCCTTATTTTTTTTCCTTACTTTTTTTTTGGCTGGAAGAAACAAAATGTTCGTTTCTTCGTCCTTTAGCACACGTTGGCACACACTTTTTATCCAAGATTCGTCCCAAAGTTTCACTAAGAACTGACGAATAGTCAGAAAGAAAAGTTCATACTTTATTTTTGTTCTTTTTCATGTTGACAGCAATCTTGTTTCTCATTTTTCCCCTTTATTAGATCTTTTGGGGGTGGAGGGAAAAAGAGAATTTTCCTTTCTCCTTCCTTTTAGCAGCATTGTCTGGCACACACTGTATTATTTGATGAAACCATTTTCTGTGTTTTTTGCTAACAAGTAAAAAAGAAAACGATTACCAGTAAAACCTGAAATATATCCTCTTGGAGATTATATGAGGTTGGAATATTTAACAAGATAACAAGATATACAGATTTCCAGTATAAATACTAGATATATCATCCTCTTGGGGATTAAGTGGGGGAATATACAACAAAGTAACAAGATATACAGAACCAGTATAATGCATAATATATCTCCTTGGAGATTAAGGAGGTTGGAAATTCTAACAAGAGTAACAAAATATACAGATTAGCAGTAAACCTACTTAATAATCTCTCTTGGGGGGAAATTTTAGTGAGGTTGGAAAATTTTTAACAAGAGTAACAAGATTACAGAATTTCCAGTAAACCTGTATAATAATCTCCTTGGAGATTATTTGGGGGTTTGGGAAAATTCTAAAAGAGAACAAGATATACAATTACCAGTATAAACCACATATTATCTATCTCTCTTGGAGATTAAGTGGGCGGAAAATACAACAAAGTAACAAATAACAGATACCAGTATAACCTACTTAATATATCTCCTTGGAGATTAGTGAGGTTGGAATATATTATTTTTGGACTTATTACAATGTATTGAAGATGCGTGAATGTATTATAGGAAAATGTAGTGAATGTATTATAGTGAAGTTCTGTATGTTTTTAGTGAAGAGCTGTAATGAAATATTAAGAAATGCAGTGAATATTTTAATTTAAGATCCAGTAAATGTTTGTAAAGATGCATTGAATGTATTACAGTGAATCTCGTAAATGTAATTATAGTAAGTCTGTAAATGTATTAATAAAGATGCAGTGAATGTATTTTTGAAGATGCAATAAATTTTAATGAAGATGCAGTGAATGTATTATAATGAATTTGCATTAAATATTTTGTAGTGAAGATCCATAAATGATTATAGTGAAAGGAAGAATGATCATCCTGATAGATTCTCCTCTTCAATAAAAAATTACTATTAAACTTACAAAATAAAAAACATATAACTTAAATGTAAAATTAATTTAAAAGTTATTATCACAGGGGGTAATAATGACTCAATTTTCTTTGTTCAATTCCTCGTATTTAAATATTTTTCCCGTTCAAAATTCAAAATCATCATAATTTTGATCAGAATTGCCAAATAATCGTCCTCGATAATTCACCATCGCGTCGTTACTGTCACAATAATAATAACCGTTTTCAGTCTCACTATCGGGCTCGGTTCATCACGTTCAAATAAAATCATCTCCTCACATATCATCCGATAGCTGTCTTCATCCAAAGAAAGTTCAGAATTTGTTGTCCTTGGTTCAATTCCCTCCAGCCCTTTTTACTTTAAACTTACTAGTTCCTTATCATGGTTTTGAATAGTGGATTTGCGTCGTTGACGTTTGTGATTGTCTGAAGAACTGAGAATAAATCATGGGCAAATTTTTATAATTTAACTTGGGTTCATTTTTTTTTTCCAGATCAAATTATTGTTCCTTATTTTTTTTTTCCTTACTTTTTGGCTGGAAGAAAAAAGAATGTTTTGTCTTGTGTCTTCCTTTAGCAGCATTTTCGGCACACATTTTACCAGAATTTGTCCTCAGAAGATTTACTAAGAAGACGAATTGATCAAAAGAAGATTTCATACTTTATTTTTGTTCATTTTTTTATTCCTGACAGAAGCTTTTTGCTCATTTTTCCCTTTATTTGATCTTTTGGGTGGAGGAAACAGGAAATTTTCCTCTTCTCTCTTCCTTTTTTTGCAGCATTGTCTGGGACACACTTTTATTTTTTGATGAATCCTTACTGAGTTTGTAACAAGAGTAACAAGATATTTCAGATTACCATATAACCGTATAATATATCTCCTTTAGATTATAGTGGGTTGGAAAATTTAACAAAGTAAAAGATAAAGATTTCCTATAACCTACTAGTATATTACTCTCTTGGGAAAATAGTGATGCTGGAAAATTTCTAAAAAGAGTAAAAAGATTACAGATTAACCAGTAAACCTACTATAATAAATCTCTTTTGGAAAATTAAATTGGAGGTTGGAATATATGTTTGGGGGGACTTTTTTAGCAATGTATTGAAAAATCCCTGAAATGTATTATATTAAAGATTTAGTGAATTTTATTAAAATAAAGATTCTTTTGAATGTATTGTAGGGGAAGATGCTGTGAATGTTTTAAATTAAAAAGGCAGTGAATATTTTATATTTTAAGATCCAGAAAAAGTTTTTATAGTGAAAAAAGCATTGAATGTTTTAAAGTGAATCTTCAGTGAATGTATTATAGTGAAGATCCCGTAAAAGTATTATAGTGAAGATGCAGTGAATGTATTATTAAGAAGATGCAATGAATATCTTATAGAGAAGATGCAGTGAATGTATTATAATGAATTTGCATTGAATATATTGTAGTGAAGATCCAGTGAATGTATTATAGTGAAGAGGAAGTAATGTATCATCCATGATAGATTACTTCCTCTTCAATATAACTTACTATTAAACTTACACAATAAAAAACATATAACTTAAATGTAAAATATAACTTAAAAGTTATTATCACAGTGGTAATAACTGACTCAATATTCTTGTTCAATCTCCTCGCACTTCAATATTTTTCCGTTCAAAATTCATAATCATCATAATTTTCTGGATCAGAATTGCCATAATAATCGTCCTCGATAATGTCACCATCGTCGTCGTTCACTGTCACTATAATAATAACCGTTTTCAGTCTCACTATCAGGCTCTGGTTCATCACGTTCTAAATAGAAATCATCATCCTCATCACTATCATCACGATAGCTGTCTTCATCAGCAAAGACAAGTTCCAGATTTGTTGTCCTTGCCGTTCAAGTTCCTCCAGCTCCTTCTATCTATCTCATCTTTACTAGCTTCCTTATCAGTGGTTTTGATATGAGTGGATTTGCTGTCCGTTGATTCGCTGTCTGATGATTCGTCTGAAGAACTGATGAATAAATCAGAGACAACATTTTCATAATTTAACTTGGCTTCATTTTCGTTTTCCAGATCAGAATTATTGTTCCTTATTTTGTCTTCCTTACATTTTTTGGCTGGAAGAAACAGAGAATGTTCGTCTTGTGTCGTCCTTTTAGCAGCATGTCTGGCACACACTTCTTATCCAGAGATTCGTCCTCAGAAGATTCATCTGAAGAACTGACGAATAGATCAGAAAGAAGAGTTTCATACTTTTATTTTTTGTCTCATTTTTCATGTCCTGACAGCAAGTCTTGTTGCTCATTTTTCCTTCATTAGATCTTTTGGATGGAGGAAACAGAGAATTTTCCTCTTCTCTCTTCCTTTTAGCAGCATTGTCTGGCACACACTTGTATTTAATTTGATGAATCCATTACTGATGTTTATGCTAACAAGAGTAACAAGATATACAGATTACCAGTATAACCTGCTATAAATATATCTCTCTTGGAGATTATAGTGAGGTTGGAATATTCTAACAAGAGTAACAAGATATACAGATTACCAGTATAACCTACTATGATATATCTATCTCTCTTGGAGATTATAGTGAGGCTGGAATATACTAACAAGAGTAACAAGATATACAGATTACCAGTATAACCTACTATAATATATCTCTCTTGGAGATTATAGTGAGGTTGGAATATATGTATTGTGGTACTTATTAGCAATGTATTGAAGATGCAGTGAATGTATTATAGTGAAGATGTAGTGAATGATATAATAGTGAAGATACTGTGAAGTATTGTAGTGAAGATGCTGTGAATGTATTATTAAGAAGATGCAGTGATATATTTATAGTTAAGATCCAGTAAATGTATTATAGTGAAGATGCATTGAATGTATTACAGTGAATCTTCAGTGAATGTATTATAGTGAAGATGCTGTGAATGTATTATAGTGAAGATGCAGTGAATGTATTATTAAGAAGATGCAATGAATATCTTATAGTGGAAGATGCAGTGAATGTATTATAATGAATTTGCACTGAATATATTGTAGTGAAAATCCAGTGAATGTATTATAGTGAAGAGGAAGTAATGTATCATCCATGATAGATTACTTCCTCTTCAATATAACTTACTATTAAACTTACACAATAAAAAACATATAACTTAAATGTAAAATATAACTTAAAAGTTATTATCACAGTGGTAATAACTGACTCAATATTCTTGTTCAATCCCTCGTCACTTCAATATTTTTCCGTTCAAAATTCATAATCATCATAATTTTCTGGATCAGAATTGCCAAAATAATCGTCCTCGATAATAGTCACCATCGTCGTCGTACTGTCACTATAATAATAACCGTTTTCAGTCTCACTATCAGGCTCTGGTTCATCACGTTCTAAATAGAAATCATCATCTTTATCACTATCATCACGATAGCTGTCTTCATCAGCAAAGACAAGTTCCAGAATTTGTTGTCCTTGCCGTTCAAGTTCCTCCAGCTCCTTCTTATCTATCTCATCTTTACTAGCTTCCTTATCAGTGGTTTTGATATGAGTGGATTTGCTGTCCGTTGATTCGCTGTCTGATGATTCGTCTGAAGAACTAATGAATAAATCAGAGACAACATTTTCATAATTTAACTTGGCTTCATTTTCGTTTTCCAGATCAGAATTATTGTTCCTTATTTTGTCTTCCTTACATTTTTTGGCTGGAAGAAACAGAGAATGTTCGTCTTCTGTCGTCCTTTTAGCAGCATTGTCTGGCACACACTTCTTATCCAGAGATTCGTCCTCAGAAGATTCATCTGAAGAACTGACGAATAGATCAGAAAGAAGAGTTTCATACTTTATTTTTGTCTCATTTTTCATGTCCTGACAGCAAGTCTTGTTGCTCATTTTTCCTTCATTAGATCTTTTGGATGGAGGAAACAGAGAATTTTCCTCTTCTCTCTTCCTTTTAGCAGCATTGTCTGGCACACACTTGTATTTATTTGATGAATCCATTACTGATGTTTATGCTAACAAGAGTAACAAGATATACAGATTACCAGTATAACCTGCTATAATATATCTCTCTTGGAGATTATAGTGAGGTTGGAATATTCTAACAAGAGTAACAAGATATACAGATTAGCAGTATAACCTACTATAATATATCTCTCTTGGAGATTATAGTGAGGTTGGAATATTCTAACAAGAGTAACAAGATATACAGATTACCAGTATAACCTGCTATAATATATCTCTCTTGGAGATTATAGTGAGGTTGGAATATTCTAACAAGAGTAACAAGATATACAGATTACCAGTATAACCTACTATGATATATCTATCTCTCTTGGAGATTATAGTGAGGCTGGAATATACTAACAAGAGTAACAAGATATACAGATTACCAGTATAACCTACTATAATATATCTCTCTTGGAGATTATAGTGAGGCTGGAATATATGTATTGTGGTACTTATTAGCAATGTATTGAAGATGCAGTGAATGTATTATAGTGAAGATGTAGTGAATGTATTATAGTGAAGATTCTGTGAATGTATTGTAGTGAAGATGCTGTGAATGTATTATTAAGAAGATGCAGTGAATATTTTATAGTTAAGATCCAGTAAATGTATTATAGTGAAGATGCATTGAATGTATTACAGTGAATCTTCAGTGAATGTATTATAGTGAAGATGCTGTGAATGTATTATAGTGAAGATGCAGTGAATGTATTATTAAGAAGATGCAATGAATATCTTATAGTGAAGATGCAGTGAATGTATTATAATGAATTTGCATTGAATATATTGTAGTGAAGATCCAGTGAATGTATTATAGTGAAGAGGAAGTAATGTATCATCCATGATAGATTACTTCCTCTTCAATATAACTTACTATTAAACTTACACAATAAAAAACATATAACTTAAATGTAAAATATAACTTAAAAGTTATTATCACAGTGGTAATAACTGACTCAATATTCTTGTTCAATCTCCTCGTCACTTCAATATTTTTCCGTTCAAAATTCATAATCATCATAATTTTCTGGATCAGAATTGCCATAATAATCGTCCTCGATAATGTCACCATCGTCGTCGTCACTGTCACTATAATAATAACCGTTTTCAGTCTCACTATCAGGCTCTGGTTCATCACGTTCTAAATAGAAATCATCATCCTCATCACTATCATCACGATAGCTGTCTTCATCAGCAAAGACAAGTTCCAGAATTTGTTGTCCTTGCCGTTCAAGTTCCTCCAGCTCCTTCTTATCTATCTCATCTTTACTAGCTTCCTTATCAGTGGTTTTGATATGAGTGGATTTGCTGTCCGTTGATTCGCTGTCTGATGATTCGTCTGAAGAACTGATGAATAAATCAGAGACAACATTTTCATAATTTAACTTGGCTTCATTTTCGTTTTCCAGATCAGAATTATTGTTCCTTATTTTGTCTTCCTTACATTTTTTGGCTGGAAGAAACAGAGAATGTTCGTCTTGTGTCGTCCTTTTAGCAGCATTGTCTGGCACACACTTCTTATCCAGAGATTCGTCCTCAGAAGATTCATCTGAAGAACTGACGAATAGATCAGAAAGAAGAGTTTCATACTTTATTTTTGTCTCATTTTTCATGTCCTGACAGCAAGTCTTGTTGCTCATTTTTCCTTCATTAGATCTTTTGGATGGAGGAAACAGAGAATTTTCCTCTTCTCTCTTCCTTTTAGCAGCATTGTCTGGCACACACTTGTATTTATTTGATGAATCCATTACTGATGTTTATGCTAACAAGAGTAACAAGATATACAGATTACCAGTATAACCTGCTATAATATATCTCTCTTGGAGATTATAGTGAGGTTGGAATATTCTAACAAGAGTAACAAGATATACAGATTACCAGTATAACCTACTATGATATATCTATCTCTCTTGGAGATTATAGTGAGGCTGGAATATACTAACAAGAGTAACAAGATATACAGATTACCAGTATAACCTACTATAATATATCTCTCTTGGAGATTATAGTGAGGTTGGAATATATGTATTGTGGTACTTATTAGCAATGTATTGAAGATGCAGTGAATGTATTATAGTGAAGATGTAGTGAATGTATTATAGTGAAGATTCTGTGAATGTATTGTAGTGAAGATGCTGTGAATGTATTATTAAGAAGATGCAGTGAATATTTTATAGTTAAGATCCAGTAAATGTATTATAGTGAAGATGCATTGAATGTATTACAGTGAATCTTCAGTGAATGTATTATAGTGAAGATGCTGTGAATGTATTATAGTGAAGATGCAGTGAATGTATTATTAAGAAGATGCAATGAATATCTTATAGTGAAGATGCAGTGAATGTATTATAATGAATTTGCACTGAATATATTGTAGTGAAGATCCAGTGAATGTATTATAGTGAAGAGGAAGTAATGTATCATCCATGATAGATTACTTCCTCTTCAATATAACTTACTATTAAACTTACACAATAAAAAACATATAACTTAAATGTAAAATATAACTTAAAAGTTATTATCACAGTGGTAATAACTGACTCAATATTCTTGTTCAATCTCCTCGTCACTTCAATATTTTTCCGTTCAAAATTCATAATCATCATAATTTTCTGGATCAGAATTGCCAAAATAATCGTCCTCGATAATGTCACCATCGTCGTCGTTACTGTCACTATAATAATAACCGTTTTCAGTCTCACTATCAGGCTCTGGTTCATCACGTTCTAAATAGAAATCATCATCTTTATCACTATCATCACGATAGCTGTCTTCATCAGCAAAGACAAGTTCCAGAATTTGTTGTCCTTGCCGTTCAAGTTCCTCCAGCTCCTTCTTATCTATCTCATCTTTACTAGCTTCCTTATCAGTGGTTTTGATATGAGTGGATTTGCTGTCCGTTGATTCGCTGTCTGATGATTCGTCTGAAGAACTGATGAATAAATCAGAGACAACATTTTCATAATTTAACTTGGCTTCATTTTCGTTTTCCAGATCAGAATTATTGTTCCTTATTTTGTCTTCCTTACATTTTTTGGCTGGAAGAAACAGAGAATGTTCGTCTTCTGTCGTCCTTTTAGCAGCATTGTCCTGGCACACACTTTTATCCAGAGATTCGTCCTCAGAAGATTCATCTGAAGAACTGACGAATAGATCAGAAAGAAGAGTTTCATACTTTATTTTTGTCTCATTTTTCATGTCCTGACAGCAAGTCTTGTTGCTCATTTTTCCTTCATTAGATTCTTTTGGATGGAGGAAACAGAGAATTTTCCTCTTCTCTCTTCCTTTTAGCAGCATTGTCTGGCACACACTTGTATTTATTTGATGAATCCATTACTGATGTTTATGCTAACAAGAGTAACAAGATATACAGATTACCAGTATAAACCCGCTATAATATATCTCCTTGGAGATTATAGTGAGGTTGGAATATTCTAACAAGAGTACAAGATATACAGA
>NW_026508240.1:0-42948 GCF_026875155.1 Cherax quadricarinatus
CCCTCACCACCAGTCCATCACCTCCCAAGTCCACCACCCCCACCCCCTTCACCCCTCACCCCCGTCCATCACCCTCACCACCATTTCCTCACCCTCACCCACCACCATACCCTCACCCAAGACCCCACCACCATCCATACCCCCCCCACCAGCCCTACCCCACCACCGTCCACCCCTCACCACCACCCCTTCACCCCCACCACCAGTCCTCACCCACACCACCAACCACCCCCACCACCTCCACACCCTCACCACCCGTCCTCACCCCACCACCTCCATCACCCCCACCACCATCCCCACCCTCACCACCAGTCCCACACCCTCAACCCCCAGTCCATCACCCTCACCACCAGTCCATCACCCTCACCACCAGTCCATCACCCTCACCACCAGTCCATCACCCTCACCACCAGTCCATCCCCCCTCCCCACCAGTCCATCACCCTCACCACCAGTCTCCCCTCCCACCAGTCCACCATCACCACCAGTCCATCACCCTCACCCCCAGTCCATCACCCCACCACCAGTCCAAACAACCCTCACCACCAGTCCACCACCCTCCACCAGTCCATCACCCTCACCACCAGTCATCACCCTCACCACCAGTCCACCACCCCCTCCCCACCAGTCCACCCCCCCACCACAGTCCATCACCCCACCACCATCCCCCCCCTCACCACCATCCATCACCCCACCACCCGTCCCCCTCACCCTCACCACCATCCATCACCTCCCCACCGTCCACACCCTCACCACCATCCACACCCCACCACCCGTCCACCACCCCCCCCCCCACCAGTCCCCACCCACACCACCAGTCCCTCACCCTCACCACCAGTCCATCACCCTCCCCACCAGTCCACCACCCTCACCACCAGTCCATCACCCTCACCACCAGTCCATCACCCTCACCACCAGTCCACCACCCTCCCCACCAGTCCACCACCCACACCACCAGTCCATCACCCTCACCACCAGTCCATCACCCTCCCCACCAGTCCACCACCCTCACCACCAGTCCATCACCCTCACCACCAGTCCATCACCCTCACCACCAGTCCATCACCCTCCCCACCAGTCCACCACCCACACCACCAGTCCATCACCCTCACCACCAGTCCATCACCCTCCCCACCAGTCCACCACCCACACCACCAGTCCATAGCCCTCGCCACCAGTAAATTACCCTCCCCACCAGTCCTCCACCCTCATCACCAGTCCATCACTCTCACCACTAATCCGTCACCCACACCACCATTCCATTACCCTCACCACCAGTCTACCACCCTCACCACCAACCCATCACTCTCACCACAAATCCATCACTCTCACCACCAGTCCATCACCCACACCACCAGACCATCACCCTCCCCACCAGACCATCACCATCCCCACCAGTCCATCACCCTCGCTCCCAGTCCATCACCCTCACCACCAGTCCATCACCGTAACCACTAGTCCATCACCCTCACCACCAGTCCATCACCCTCACCACCAGTCCATCACCCTCACCACCAGTCCATCACCCTCACCGCCAGTCCATCACCCTCATCACCAGTCCATCACCCTCACCACCAGTCCATCACCCTTACCACCAGTCCATCACCCTCACCACCAATCCATCACAGTCACCACCAGTCCACCACCTTCACCACCAGTCCATCACACTCCCCACCAGCCCATCACCCTCCCCACCACTCCATCACCCTCACCACCAGTCCATCACCCTCACCACCAGTCCTTCCCCCTCCCCACCAGTCCTTCCCCCTTCCCCCTTCCCACCAGTCCTTCCCCCTCACCACCAGTCCATCACCCTCAATAATAGTCCATCACCCTCAATAATAGTCCATCACTCTCAATAATAGTCCATCACCCTCACCACCGATCCTTTTCCCCTCACCACAACACCATCACCAACAAGGGAAGTGGGGAAGGGAGTTCATCTGAGGGGACACAGATGGACTTCTAGAAACATAGTCCTTGACCCTCCCCACCAGTCCACCACCCTCACCACCAGTACATCACCCTCACCACCAGTACATCACCCTCACCACCAATCCATCACCCACACCACCTGCCCATTACCCTCCCCACCAGTCCATCACCCTCACCACCAATCCATCACTCTCCACCAGTCCATCACCCACACCACCAATCCATCACCCTCACCACCTGCCCATTACCCTCCCCACCAGTCCATCACCCTCACCACCAATCCATCACTCTCCACCAGTCCATCACTCTCACCACAAATCCATCACTCTCACCATCACCCTCGCCACCAATCCATCACTCTCACAAGTAGTCCATCACCCTCATCACAAGTCCACCACCCTCACCACCAGTCCATCACCCTCACCACTAGTCCATCACTCTCACCACCAGTCCATCCCCTTCACCATCACTCCATCCCCTCACCTGCAGTCCATCACTCGCACCACCAGTCCATCACCCTCACCGCCAGTTCATCATCGACACCAGCAGCTATCACCCTCACCACCAGTCCTTCACCTTCACCACAACACCATCTCCAGCAAGGGAAGTGAGGGAGTTCATCTGTAGGGACACAGATGGACTTCTGGAAACACAGTTCTTCACCCTCCCCACAAGTCCTTCACCCTCTGCATGGGCTCCTAGCAAAGTCTAAGATGCGATACAACATGTACCCCTAGAATGGTCTGTGTTGACCTCAAACTGCATGAACCCTTAGCAAGGTCTTGCCCGTCCCCGCAAGTAACATAAGCCCTTAACTGACAAGGTCACAGATAATCACGTAAGTTACAGGAGCCGCTAACCAAGTCTGTTATGACCATAGAAGGTAACTGTGACCCTAGAAAGGTCTTGGATGACGACATCCGGTTCATACGCCCTTAGCAGGGTCTGGTATGATCACACAAGGTACAAAAGCCAGTTGCAAGGTCTGCGAAGGGTGTCTTGGCCCCTAGCAAGTTCTAAGAAGCTTCATATTGTGCCTGGACTAAGTAAAGTCTGAGAAGGCTACGTAAGGTTTGGAAAGCCAGACATTCTTGTGTGTGAAATCACTGCCAGAGAACATAATATCGATGAGAGAACAAGATATCGATAAATATATTTCTAAACTTCGGGAAGATTCAGTTCTCTTACAAATAACATCTCATCGCAGAATATCAGAACAAATAGAAAATAAATTATAGACAAAGGCTCAGAACATATAATATACACCTAGCATCAGAACTATAAATTATATGTACACGAGAAAATTTAGACATTGGCTGGAAACACAGCGTAGTTGGTCACAGTAGGACTTTGAATAAACAAGAAGTCAATTTCTAGACTCATACAGATAATCAAAGAAAAATAATTACTTGTAGGCTCACATGTTCACTGCATAAAAGTCTGGGCTCCTTTGCAGATCTCAGTTGGGATAAATATATAATCCGGCAATTTATAATCCCCCCTCTCAGTTCTCCTCTGGCCATAAATCTCTGGGATAATAAGTATGAGTTACAGGGTAATTCCCTGGTAAAGGAAGAACCTCTCTCTTCAGCTGAAAAATCCATCATATTAACTTTTTATTACAGAGAAGGATTTTACCGTCAAAAATTTTATTTATTGGAACCGGAAGATTTGCGGGAGAGAAAAGCTTCGAAAACCTTACTCTGGGAGGTGTCCCACCACTTACCTTACTCTGGGAGGTGTCCCACCACTTACCTTACTCTGGGAGGTGTCACACCACTTACCTTATTCTGGAAGGTGTCACACCACTCATCTTACTCTGGAAGGTGTGATACCACTTACTTTACTCCGGAGAGGGCCTAACACCACTCACTTTCCTCAAGAGATGGGGTCATCGTCCTACTCTCCCTCTAGAAAGGTCTCATCTTCCTAACCTCTCTCTAGAAAGGGTCTCATCTTCCAAGCATCGCTCTAGAGAGCATCGCTCTCTAGAGGTTGGAAGTGGAGAGTATGGAAGAGATGAATGTATTCAGATATTTAGGAGTGGACGTGTCAGAGATGGGTCTTTGAAAGTTGAGGGTATCATAGAGCTGTCGAGGAAAAAGGTGGTGGTGCTGAGGAGTCGTGGATACAAAGAACTTTGTCTTTGGAAGTAAAGAGGGGAATGTATGTGAGTTTTTGTTATACAAACGCTCATTATATCGGTGTGAAAACATGAGTGGTGAATGTTGCAACAGAAGAGGAGGCTTGAGGAGTGGGGGATGGCAATGTCTGAGGGCATGTGTGTTGAATATAATATGACCGTTCGTTGTTTGGAAATTAGGAGGGTGGGATTACCAAAGCCATTTTACAGAGTGGCTGAGAAGAGGTTGAGGTGCTTCGGACATGTAGGAGGGTGCAAAGAGATACGGGGGGAATGATTTCGAGAGTATATTATTCTTAATGGAGAGAAGGCGTGGTAGAGTTGGCCTAGGAAAGGTTGGAGGGAGGGGGTTAAAGGAGGTTTTGTGTGTGAGGGGCTTGGACTTCAGCAAGCATGCGTGAGCGTGTTAGATAGGTGCGAATTGACAGATGTTTTTAGGACTTACCTTGCTCACAACTACTGCCTGCACGTTAAATTTTATGAAGGGATCAGGGAAACCGGCAGGCCGGACTCGAGTCCTGGAGATGGGAACTACAGTGTCTGCACTCTGAAGCAGGGTGTTAATGTTGCAGTTTTATAAGTGTAGTGTAAACATGTCTCTGGGCCAGGCAGTGATGAAGTTAAATGATGAAAGTTTTTCTTTTTCGGGTCACCCTGCCTTGGTGGAAACGGCCGACATGTTAATAATTACAGAAGAAGGATGCCACCTATAAGTTAACAATGTTTAGCTGCAAATTTAAAAATTTAATGTAATCTATTAAAAAAAGTTTGTAATTACTGGATTCGTAGCAAATTGTGATCATGCCTTTTCAGATAGACTTTGAAACTTTTGGTGTTGAATTTGCTCATTTATAGGAAAGCTTAAAATTTACTTGAGGCTGTATGAATATTTGACCATTTTATTAAATAAAGTGGCGAACGTGTAGTAGAGAAGACCTTTTTCGGTCGTTCTTCAACACACAACCGCTGGTTTACGCAACTAGAAATATTTGTTTTATTAAAACAAACGCGGGATTTTATACAAACCATCTTTGATTTTTTTAATATATTAGAAAAATGAAAAAAAAAATGCGATATGTTTATGAACCAGCATTTTAAAAGTATTTATATTTTCACGAATTTAGTTAAAAAACATAAAATAGTGTAGTGTTTACTGGGAGTGAGCGAACGTTGTGGCGACAAGTTTTTTTTTTGTTAACTTATCTCACTAAGTCTGTTATTTATAACTCAGTGTAACTTCTAATTTTCAACAGTTATAAACTATTTTTTTTCTTATCGCGGTTTTCTCCGGCCCGGGTCTTTTCTAGTAGTGGTGACACGGCCCTTGACTCCCTATATGGGGATGTATCACGAGACCTAAGTGTCACATGGGGGAGGTACAACCTACCCCTATCTTTGGGGACCAAGTGTCCCAGGCCTAGCCACATTCCCCCGCCCTCACGGGCTCGTTGGGAGAAGCTAGGCTTGGTCTGCCATCTACCCCGCCTCAAAGGGGCTCGGTGGGGATGGCAGTCTTATTGAGCTGCAGGTGGTAGCAAGCTCAGGCCTTTTCTACCCCCCTTCTCAACTATTAATTTGTTAAAGTTTCGTTGAAGTAGTCAAGGTCAGGTTGCCTCTTTATATTATAATAATAGTAATAATAAATTAATAATAATAATAATAATAATTAAACATTCTATTATAGAAATTCCGGTTGTTATGCAGAGCGTTTCGGGCAAATTAGGTCGGTTTTGTCTCAGGATGCGACCACACCAGTCTACTAACACCCAGGTACCCATTTAACTGATGGGGAAACATAGCAACCGGGGTAATAAACACGGCCCAATGCTTCTACCCTCGCCAGGATCTAACGCGGACGCTCGTCGTGTGAAGCGAGAGCTTTAGCACCGGGAACGGGGCACTTGATGGTGTTCGTACTAAGAAGGTGGTGATGTTAATGGAACGTGTTGACTGCCATTTTGTACTTGTAACATGGAAAAGGTACAGTATACTTTTGTTTTGTCAATTTTATTTAAAAATGGCAAAACTTTCGTGGGATGCAATATATGATCCTTACTTGAGTTCTGTTATCTTTGATAAATTGTAGATGGCAGATAGGAAGCACAGTACAGGAGAAAAGTACCATTACATATTAAATGCCTAGGCTTGGGTGCCAATTGTTTTCCCAAACATACAGGGAGGAGTTTGCTAAGTCTACGTAACTGATATTCATAGGTCGTAGGAGCAGTACTTAATCTAGATTCTAGGTACCTAATTAATGATCTATTCTAAATTCTTTACTAGACAAGTTGATAACAAAAATCCAGGTTCAGCATATGTGTTCAACACATATGTGCTTAGTTTTTCTGGTATGTGCTCACTCTGTGTTCCGCCTTATCTCAACCCCCCCCACCCCCCCCCACATAAACCCACGTGGACTGACTTATAATGTAACGGTATCCTCGTGAGGATTTGGGTGATTAGACTGGAGTTCTCTGCATTGTCATGTGAGTTTAGTCCTTTTGAGATCCACCCGTCTGTGTCAGGAAAATAGGGTACGCAAGGTTTTGTTATTTTACATCCTAGTAGGGTGGACCGTGCCTGTTTGGTAATGCTCTTCGCTTCACACACTGAGTTTCAGCGGTTCGATCCGCGGTACGGGTGGAAACACTGGGCGTGTTTCCTTTACACCTGCTGTCCCGGTTCAACCCAGACAACAAAAATTAGGTACCTGGGGGATAGTAAGTTTATTCAGGTATACACAAATACAGTTTTACAGATTAACATACATAAGCAGTATATGTGTAGGACCAAGATAACCCCAAGAAAGTCAGTGATCATTTCCATTGTCAATTAGTCGACTTGTGTGGGTCGCATCCTGGGGGACAAGATTGAGGACCACAAAGAAATATGGACACAGTCCCTCGTTGACTCCACTGGTCTTTCTTTGGTTATCTGGGGGTTCCCAACTTTTCAAGGTTAAAAATCCCGAACATAAACTTTTATCTATAATTCTGCAATCGTGTCATTAGATTTCGTGAGTCCATGGCGACGGTTTGAGGGGACTTGAGTTAGAGTTCGTAATGGGCACGCTGGCGGAGATTCATCTGTGAATACTGATTTGTGGTACAGTGCCTAAGCCAACCTCCTATGGTGTATAAAATACACCTAGTTGGATGAATCTTATTGTAGCCACGATGGCCCAGTGGCTAACGGTCGGTCTGGAGTTTTATGACTCACGCTCTGTACTTTTAATTTATCTTGGCCAAAAGTATTGCCGTGATAGCGTATCCAATTTCTGTTCCATACGTTTCACCGTCGGAGATCGCGTCCAACCGGCGGATGGCGAAGAATACAGGGCTCCCTGAAAGGGGGCCAGTATACTGAAATACGAAGGGAGGCACTGGGCTGAAAAATAGCAAATATTCGAACTTAGCTTAAGGAATCTTACAGGAGACAAGAAACTCAGGGATGAAACTGAAAACCATTAAAAACTGAAAAGGAAACCCAATATATTTTCTTTTCCTTATGCCAAAATAACTATGGCAAAATCATTATCCAGAATTGGACCTCAGGCATTGAGGCCATAGAGGACTTACCGCGATGACAGCAAGGAAAATGAGTGAAATACTTAAGGACCCAGTATATTCTTTGTTTATGAGCCGCTGACCAGCTAGAGCCGACATCCTAAATAAATTATTTTGACCTAGACTTAAAATATGGTCAATTCAAAACCATCAGTATTAATACTCCCCATAACACACATGACTCGGAAGGCATTAAATGACTAGCCACGCACTCTGCCCAAGCCAGACTCGTGGAACTCCAGGTTCATCAAGAACTGCGACAAACTCCTGTTACGTGCCTTTAGCAGTCTATGGAGAGGTGTAGCATGGGAGATAGGGGTCATAAAGAATAGATATAGCCCTACTCACAGAAAGGAACAGTAAAGCAATAGCAAAGAATTACAGACCAATAGCCACTTATGCCTCGTATCATAAAAATCATTGAAAGGGTTCTAAGAGAAGATCGCCACCCATCTAGATACCATCATTTACACAACACAGGGCACGTGGGTTTAGAGCAGGTCGTCCTGCCTGTCCTAATACTGAACCACTATGACAAGGTCTTGGATTCTCTAGAGAACAAACAAAATGCAGATGTAGTTTACACAAACAATGGCGAAAGCCTTACGACACTGGTCCATGGTGTTACAGCGCCAAAAAAAAAAAAAAAAATGCGTGTAAAAAGGAATAACATGGAAAGTGCTGATGATGTATCTATTAATTTTTCTTAAAATAACAGAACACGGAGTATCGTAAACAGAGTAAGTCTGAGGGGGGTACAGTGAAAGCTCTCTTTACAAAGGGACAGTGCTCTTTCACCATCTGTATAAACCCCTGTGCAAATAAATACAGGCTTGCAGTATAATGCAGAGAGAATGAACAAAGATCTGTTGAATCGGTATCTAATGACACAAGAAGTGCACTCTTATAAAATTTTCATCAGGAAGCGATTCAGAAGAATGTAACAGCACATAGCTCTGAAACGGGAAACTTAACAGCTGGAATGAAGTTTAGGCTCTTGTAACCCGAACATACTGGGGGAAAACTGGAGAGCAACACTGGATGCTCTCCCTGATTATCACTGCGGCCACGAATAGGTATGCGGACAATTAGATGAGATAAAATCTACGGGAGAGTAGGGTCAGTGAAAGTCAACGTTGTAGAGGCAGTGGAAAGTGTGTAAGCAAAGAGGAATCTGGTTGCTGTGAAGGGTAGAGTGCTGCAAGGGTTGTGAAAAATTAAAAAGGAAAACAGGAGGAGGTGCAATGGTGTCCATTGAGGGTTTCGTATCCGTCAATATAATCGAAGATAGTGTCGAGTGTCTGGGCGGACAGGAAGACGACCGATTCCATGGTCTTCAGATACAAGTAAGAGAGAGTAAGTAGAGTTCGGGGTGACTATGGAGAGAACCAAAGAGGTCTGAGGAGGAAGTGGGGGTATGAACCTGGAGTGATGCGCTGGATGAGACAGAAAAGTTCTGCAGTGGAACAGGGTGGAAGGAAGGCGGAAGGGGTCTGGGAAGAAGTCTGGGGGGGGACAGGAGAAGAGGGGCCTCAGAGGAGGGTGAAACCTCCACCTTCTGTGAGAGTTAGAAAGGGGTGAGAATAGAACACCGCGGCCGGAAAGGAAAACTGTTGGGGAACTGTAAGACTGGAGGAATGCGAAGAAGACATGGGCTTAAGAGACTGGTTAAACTTCAAGAGTGATAGGGGAAGATGCTAGTCGTTGGCAAGGCCTTGCAGACTGAGATATAGCGGTTGTGAATATGAAGTAGAGGTAGAAGAGTTAGGAGGTGGGGTTTCAGAGGGTAAAACCGAAAAACATTTGAGGACGGGGTGACCCCAGGTACAGGACAGCACCAGAGGAAACTTGTAGGCAGGGGGACCACCAAAGATTGGAGGTCCCTAGCTATTCAGGAATATGGAAACACTGGAAAGATATCCTGAAGGCAAAGCCGAGAGACAACCGTAGTATAAGTAAGGCCTTCAGGACAATGATTTCACGTCATTATGATAGTCCTGGACGGAGGGAAAAGAAAAGGGTGAGCTTCGTTGCAATTAAGACAAGTGGGGGAAAGGGGGGGGGGGGGGGGGCGGAGGGGGACTGCAAGATGAATGCATGATTCACTGATCGCAGACTGGGTTTACTCCACGGTAGACCTGCAGTTTTAGGCTGGATGTCCGATGCGCCAACCATTCAACGCTGTTGGGGTGTAGGGACACTTTATGGGCTTTTAGGCGATGTCTCATGTTATAACGGAGGACGGGAGTTCAGGACAGGTCGCTGGGTTTAAGGGGCAAATGTTACTGGCAAGCACCTCTACCTGTAAGTGGGCAGGACACATGTATCCACTTTGAGAATTGAAAGGTTCTGAGGCTAATTGCTCTTAGATATCTTCACTTGCAGACTGAAACTCACATGTACAATGGTATTGATAAGACCACCGTACCACTACAAGAATTGAGAATAGCGTGCTTGTGAAACTGTTGTGGGAACATATCATGGAAATAAGAGGAAACGATCTTGAGCTTTGCTGCTTTCTGAACAGTAACGATGCGCGTGCCACTCTGAAGAGTGTTCTAAGGATATAGTGTGGCCAAGGTGTTGTAAAAAGAGCTTTACCGATACTCTGGTCTGAAAGATCATCAGTTGATAGATGTCGGCTTTCAAGGGAAAAGAATTTGATCCACTGTTGTACTTGTAAAAATGGTGTGTAATGAAGTAGGTGTCGTGTCGGTCATGTCTTGGTAGACTGAGCAGAAATCAAAGGAACATCAGCAAATGGTCTGGAAACATTTAGGCATAGTACCGTGGGCGGCATGATTCTGAGGCAGTTGAGCGATCTGAAAACCATTGTACTATATTTGAGAAAGCTGAAGGCATAGTTAAAGTGTGCAACAGGGCAGAGGTACTACAAGAAAGGGTAAAGCCTCGGCACCTGGAGCAGGTATCAAAAGCATTGCCAGCAGGAGGTGCAGGTGTATGGAAAAAGTTGGAGAATGGTCCAATAATGATGGACGGGTCAGTACAGGGTGCAGTAACAAAAAAAGGGCCTGGGAGGAGGGGTATAGATAATAAGACTACATAAATGGCGGTATTCTTTCTTATTATTTTAAGGAAAAAAAGAATGATGCAGCATGGAACCCATGCCAAACCTTACCCTTCATGTAGTAAATGGAGTGCTCCTGGATAGCAACTCACATCCACTGGAGCTACTTTGGCGGACAAAAGAGAGGGGCGGTTGGATACCACCACAAGCATATACCTGCTGCCACCTCCCAGATCGGCAGGCAGCCTCTGTAAGATGACCCCATCACTGCGGACACCCGCCCACCTAGAAACCGGGATGGAGCAGGGGTGCCTCCAGATCATCCAGATTCCACAGCAAATACATGACTCCCGAGGAACCACGGAGCAGGTAAAACCCTGGCCCTTGCCCCCGACCTGGAAACGGTATGCCTGAAGGGGAGGAGGCCCCAGAGGCTACAAATGGGGATGGGGGATAATGGGAGGGTTGGGTGGGAGAGGGGAAAGGGGAAAAGAGGAAATGGGGGGGGATGAGATAGGTAAGTGGGATTGGGGGGTAATTAGGTCAGTATGTGGAAGGGAGACCAAAAAATATTAATTCCTCAGGACCAAGGACCTCTCACCATGCCAAGGAGCCCCTTGGAGACGGACTATAAGGAATAAAATACTGTAACCATTCTGTTTTCTCTTCCTACCCCTCCCCCACTACTATTTTTGCATGCAGGCTAGACTACAGCCTGCACACTTTATCGTAGTATGTTAACACTTAGAAACAAGCTAAAAGGCAAGCAGTGATAAATAATGACTATTTCCTTCACCAAATACAAAAAAAAAGTGCTATTGACAACAAATTTATTAGACTATGCACAGCATTAAAACAGCTATATACAAAGAGGCTAAATTGCAAGTTCAAGGACCCACACTGAAAACTGAAGCGACCAGGAGGTAAAGGCCAAAAAGCAGTTGCAGAGTGGACACGCAATCACTCACAGCGCTGGTGGGCTTTCTTGTGATTGGCTGTTGAACCAAGATATTGGTATAATGTGGGCGCCCCTGATCTTTAATCATTTCGCCACTGGTTCGTGGTTGGGAGGACATGTACATGGGTGTGTGACATATGCTGAAAAGATGCAATAATGCCATACCCCCCCCACCCGAAAAGGGGCTCCAATAGCCTGGGTTAGTGTTCCACCATGGCACAAAATTATAATGGAACTGCTTTACCTCTCTATTATTCATCTCATTATGTAGTGTTCAAACACAAAGAGGACTTTAAAGTGAGACACGTCCTTTGAGTGAGAGAGAGGACGGTAGGGGTAGTCGTAGGTTCAAGACAACTTGCTGAAAGAAGCAAGTGTCCCCTCACTTTAAAAAATTATGGCCAAATTAACTCAAAATTTTCTTTGGTTTTACCAAATAGTGTAAAAAAAAGTATACTACCCTTGTTGTCCCTAATACATCTAACAAGAGTGTGAGGCCAGCAGGTATCTTTGCTGGTTAACTATGACATATGGTGAGGTTTACAGTTGCAGCCGTAAGGTCCATCTCATTCAAGACCGTGTATTCTTTTTCTTGACTGAGATGAGGTATATCTGATTATTGTGGCCAATGAAGACGGTGGCCACATATGACGTACTTCTTGACTGAGCTGAGGTATATCTGATTATTGTGGCCAATGAAGACGGTGGCCACATATGACGTACTAGACAGAAATAAGTCAAATTTTTTCCACCGTAAATACCATGGCTAGGACCTCTTTTTCAATAGTGGAGTAGGCTCAATTCATAGGCCTAGTATTTGGCTGTGTAGTAAGCCACAGAGTGAAAATCACCCTTCCCAGTTGATTCCAGTAATGGTGTCCCAATTTCCGAGTCACAAGCATCATCCTGCAGTAAATGGCTTGAAACAATCAAGAGACCACGGTAGGGAGCAGCACTAGATGTTGTACACGGGTAAAAGCTCTTGACAATTTGTGACCAAAAAAGTTTTTGCACAACTTCCTATAAATCCTATCAATCCCAAGAACTTTTGCCAGGACTTTTATACTGAGGAATGGGATAATTTTAATCAAGACTTTCGCGAATTTAGGTGTTTTTTTTATTTTCCTCCTGTGCCACCACCTGTACTTTATGATCTTACAAATGAAATAGTAGATTGGCCAAAAGATATTTAGCTAGATTTATAGTAAGTGATTAATAATGAACATATTGAACTACAAATATATCTTTCTAGATAGGGACCCATGCTTCAAGTCCTTTAATAGCTTGATGGATCAATTTTCTTGAGAGTGGTAAGCGGAGTTCTGCATTGCCAAATGGAATTTTGAATGGCAGAGCTCTTCCCTTTATCTGATAGTAAGTATTAAGGAGATAAGTGTGGGAAATGAAAATTGGCCTTAAACACAAAAGTCCAGTCATAGGTCCAAACGTGGAAGATGGGTAAGTATACGGTAATGTTACTCATTCATCTTCAGTGGTTTGATTGAACTATACCTGAATACTCCCCACATTTTTTTTAAAAGAATGCATTGGTGAAGCCCATGGACTGGACGATTTTCCTCCACCAATTCATATTTTAATATCAACTTCTGCTGAAGATAGCCTTTGTTTTTCAGGAATTAGCTCCGTAGGGAAGGAATTTAATAGGTTTAGCAGTTCTGTCATCACAGGTTGATGAAGAAGGTTGCATTTTCAGAAACAAGCCGAAATATATAGGGATAGGTTGGCTATAAGGGTAGTGCTTTCTACTTGGTGTTCTGCAAATCCCCAACATTATGGGGTGAAGATCACTGAAGGATGGCCCTGTTAGGAAGCTATAATAATTGAACTCCAGAATTTTGTACAGGAAAATGGGGTCATCCACTGAGTTGGACAAGTAAGCCATTACTGGGACTTGGGTGGCTCAAACGAACCAGTTTTAAGTGGATTAATGTGATAGATTACAAACAGTGGGTTCATTCAAGAGGTGAGAGTTACATAGTTTGAATCTGCTTTTTTCTTTTATTGCTTGCATTGGTCCATAAACCTGCTTTCAAGGAGTGACAGGACACAGGTTCCTGGATCCCATCTTCTTATCTCCTGGGGTAAGAATGCGAATTTAGAAGTTTTGCATACCTCTGCTTCATGTAGTTTTAGGCAGATGTTTAAGTTGGCTTTTGGCAGCTGGACTGACCACTGCAAATCTTGATGTAGGGCTAGTAGGTGTTTTGCTAGCATCCATCTTCTTGAGTAGTGTTGGGTGCGGGTGTTCTCACATTATGCCCAAAAATCAGCTTAAAAGAACTGTTCCCCCTGATTTCTTGTACAGGTTTCTCGCATTGCAACAGCAACAGAGGAAGCGATTATTATACCAGCCTGTAGAAAAAGGATTCAATACGTATACACATCATAGTTTTTTTGGGTTAGTGAATGTTCCAAAGGGGCCTTGGGTACTGAGAATGGCAGGCTGTGGACAATTTTAATGAATTCCTAGGCCTAGTTAAAAGCTTCTATGAATGATTTTGCTTTAATATTGGTGCCCTGGTCACTCTGGACAGAGTGGGTATGCCAAGTGGAAAATATAACTTAATGGAATTGCCTTGGTGTTTAGACTACAGTTTTTTGTTACGCTACTTGGGTTTGGTATTGGTCCTACACAGTCGACAATTAGGTCACGATGGCTTCTCCATCTACAGTTTGGGGTGAAGTGGTGCAGGTCTAGGTGTAGTGCCATGGCTTACTACTTGCTAAAGTAATAGGAAACGGATGTATCCTCCACATCTGTGTTTATCCTGGCCAATAAAATTTGTTTTAAGATCTATTAAGTGATTTTAGTTGACCCCAAATATCACTGCTAGGATGATTGTGAACTATTTTCCGGAATCTGAGTTTGATATTCAGTTTTTTTGAATCCAGTCTATTGGTTGTAAAGGTTCCCCTACCTCCTTTACCAGTCTATGAACATTAGAGATTTATTTTTAATTTCATATTTGAGCTGGATGATCTGAGTTAGCATTCGCCAATGGCAGCTTTACAGCGTAGGTTAGAATCCCTTTTTTTTTGCTCTTCATAGAAAGGACAGTCCTCAGGCATAGGATCAAACATCTGAAAATCCTGCGACTCCAGAATGTAAGTGAAGGCAGGATCAAGGACTTTTCACTGTCCAGTTTTCCCGCTTTAAAATAAATTTGAGACCATGATTTTCAGTCCTCCTAAGGGATAGGTCAGCTTCTTTTTAGAACATTCTTTCGGATTATGGCCCGAGTTATAGCCACATCGGAGAAGAGGCTTCTATTGGTATTTATGGGACAGAGACAGCACGTAGAATTTTGACTATTATTGTCAAAAAGGGCCCCACCCCCAGTAATACAGATCTTTCATAGGAAATCCCCCTGACATATACCTACGGTTAAATACCCAGAGAATTACTGGTAATATATTTTTTATGCAATGGAGGTTCCACAGGAAATTACAGTACCTACCTCTTGTAGAGGGGAAGCAACAAGCCCTGGTATCCTGAAGGTGGATACCTTGCTGGGATATTCCATGCTCCTTAAGGGAGACCTGACTGTGACTACAAAAGGGTGTTCTTAAAAAAGCAATATTTCCTGAATGATTTGTTTCAGCAGGAAGGATTATAAAATTTTAAATTTATATAACTTGTTTTTCGTAATGATAGTGGTCGAGTCAATTTACTACTAGCTGTGGAGTTTGCTAAACTTGGGTAAATTTTGTGTGTTGTAGAGGTCTGACTTCGCTCACACCTCTACAAACAACTATGTCCTACAAAGATCTGTTAATTTATATCGTGAATTTAGGAGAGATCCTACACTTCACCATACGAAACAGACAGGCAAATGTGATAGTAATTATGAAACAAGTAGATTATAGTCGAAAAATAAACATGGTTATTAGGAGACAGGGAAACGTAGGTGCCTCTTAGGCCTTCAGATGAGAATGACAGGTAATTGACGGCTTCAGCAGGGAGGAAGACCCGGGCCAGACCCGTACTTTGGGGGGGGGCAAGCCTGTCTATTACTCACACTGGCCACAGTACCGTCATCACAATGGGACCACGGTCCTTTCTCCTTCATACTCACCACAGTGCAACAGTGCCCACAAGAAGAGAGAGAGAGACTGAAGAGCATGTATTGGACACAGAGCTGGGCAGAAACGAGGGAGCCACGTGTGTTGGGTTGACTCAGGCTAAAGTGTTCAAACCGGCAATAGGTTGCAGCAACCGTGTATGGTGGCAGGAATAAAGGCATGAGCTGGGCGGCTACTTAAAATGTAATGCCCATTCTGCTCGCCATATTATCATGGGATGACCCAATCAGGATGGGACTTGGAAAAAAAATATGATTATAACTGGTAAACCTCGCGTCGTGGAGTGCTTCCTCTTCAAAAGTAGAAGCAAAATTAATTTAAACATATTTATATGTGAACATAAAACTCTACAACTGTGGAAAATTAAATTAAGAATTTTGCTTATGGTGTTAGGTGTGGAACAGCATCCCGTGCAGCAGAAACGTTATGGAGCAGCATGATGTAGCTGGGTGGCCACACCAGGAAGGTACGACAAGTGTGGGTGGTTGCGACTCAAGGGGGCGGCATAACTGGCCATCAGATAGTTATTTGAGCAGAATGGACTTCAGTGATGACAGTGAATGTGATCCGTTGCTAGCGAGCAAACATGGTAGTGGAATTCCTCTGCTCAAGTTACTCTTATATGCCCGGATGCTCGCTGATCCTGCATGAGACGTTAGGGGTGCCCACTCATCGAATTACGATGGACATATTGTACACCTGTAACATTTTTTAGGAAACAGTAACATGCTAGTAAGTGCATGTGGCACTAGATGGCTGTGTTACCTTGGCTGTGAGAACAGAAACATGTTTCTAATGTTACAATGATTATACTGCCCACACCCTGTTCCAAGCAGAACGCCCATTGAAAGAATTTTTTTTTTCAAAATTTTCAAAATGTAAATAAGTGCGTTCCGCATAAGTTTCATAGTAGATACGGTGATTCGATTTGGAGACCACATGATTCTGTTGTTGAAAATAAGAAAAAGTTTTTGGAGTGAGATTAACAAGTTAGAAAGCCTAGAGAAACAAATGGATTTGTCAGTTAAAAATAGGAGAGGAGAGTTATTAAAGAAGAGCTAGAGGTATTGGGAAGATGGAGGGAATATTTTGAGGGAATTGTTTAAATGTTGATGAAGATAGGGAAGCTGTGATTTCGTGTATGGGGCAAGGAGGAATAAATCTTGTAGAAAAAGAGTGAGGAAGAGCCAGTTGTGAGTTTTGGAGGAAAGTTCATGAGGCGTAAGTAAAATTAAAAGGGGGTAAGGCAGTGGGATTGGTGGGATAAAGATAGAAATGTTAGAAGCAGGTGGGGATGTAGTTTTGGAGTGGTTGGTTGCAATTATTTAATAAATGTTTGGAAGAGGGTAGGTACCTAGGGATTGGCAGAGAGCATGCATAGTTCCTTTGTATAAAAGGCAAAGGGGACAAAAAAAGTGCAAAAATTATAAGGATAATGTCTAAGTATACCTTGGTAAAGTGTATGGTAGAGTTATTATTGAAAGAATTAAGAGTAAGACGGGAGAATAGGATAGCAGATGAACAAGGAGGCTTTAGGAAGGTAGGGGGTGTGTGGACCAGGTGTTTACATGATGAAACAATTTAAGTGAAAACAGTATTTAGATAAGGCCTAAAGAGGTTTCTGTTGGCATTTATGGATTTGGAAAAGGCGTATGACAGGGTGAATTGGGGGGCAATTGGAGTTGGTTGCAGGTGTTTGGTATAGGTGGTAGGTTACTGAAAAGCATTGAAGAGTTTTTTACGAGGGATAGTGAGGCTAGCTAGAGTATGTTAGGAAAGAGGGAGATTATTTCCCAGTAAAAGTAGGCCTTTAGACAAGGATGTGTGATGTCACTGTGGTGTTAATATAAGTGTTATAGGATCGGGTTGTAAGAGAAGTAAATGCGAGAGTCTTGCAGGAGGCGTGGAGTTTAATAGATAGAAAGAATCTACACATAAAAGTGGGAGTTGTCTCAGTTGCTCTTTGTCTGATGGACACTGTGCTTCTTGGGAGATTAGAAGAAGTTGCAGAGGTTGGTGGAGGATTTGGTAGGGAATGTAAAAGAAGAAAATTAAAGTAAATACAGGAAGAGTATGTTATGGGATATCAAAAAGATTAGGTAGATGAAAGATTGGATATCAGTTTGTGAGGGAAGAGAGTGAGAGGTGAATGTATTCAGATATTTGGAGTGGACGTGTCCAGGAGCGGTTGTTGGTGCGGGAGGTGGATAGGGTCTATGAAAGATGAGGTGAATCATAGAATTGATGAGGCGGAAAAAGATTGAGTGGCTGCACTTAGGAGTCTGTGGAGACAAAGAACTTTGTCCCTTGGAAGCAATGAGCGAATTGTATGAGCGTATATGTTTTACAACGCCTTATAAGCGGTGTGAAGCATTGGGTTGATGAATGTTGCAGCGTAGGAGAAGGCTTGGAGGCAGTTTGGCAGATGTATGTCTGAGGGCAATGTGTGGTGTGCTATAATGCAGAGAATCGTCAGTTTGGAAGTTAGGAGGAGGTGCGGGATTACCAAAAATGTTGTCAGAGGGCGGAGGATGGGTTGTTTGTAGGTGTTCGGGACATGTAGAGAGAATGGAGCGAACAGAATGGACTTCAAGAATGTATCAGTCTGTAGTGGAATGAAGGCGGGGTAGGGTCGGCCTATGAAGTGTTGGAGGTGAGGGGTGTGAAGGAGGTTTGTGTGTGAGGGGCTTGTACTGTCCAGCAGGATGCGTGAGCGTGTTTGATAGGAAGTGAATGGAGTACTGAAATGTTTTTAATACTGGAGTGCTGTGTGGAGTGTGAGCCCAGAGTACATTTATGAAGGCGTTCAGGAAAACGGCAGCGGACTGTGTCTGTGAGATGGGGAAGTACAGTGCTTCTGCCACTTGAAGGAAGCGAGTGGTGTTTAATGGTTGCCAGTTTAAAAACTGTAGTGTAATGCACCCTTCTGGCAAGACAGTGATGGAGTGAATTGGTGGATGTGAAAGTTTTTCTTTTTCGGGCCCAACCCTGCCTTGCGTAGGGTAATTCGGCCCGTGTTGTAATAATAAAGATGTATAACAATGATTCCTGTACAGGTGAGTATGAGTTGTTGTTGTACCAGAATGAAGTTAGGATGTAAAAGTTGAGTCATCAACAGAAGAATGTATATGCTGATCATGCTGTTCAGCATATACTTTGTCAGGTGTAGCACCATTCATTTAGTCCACTGATTTCATATTGGCTAATGGCTTTCATGTTTGCCATATCCATCATCTCTAACCCTGATTGCCAGAGGCACTTATGACCACACGTAAGAATATAACGTCTACAATACCGGTGCTCGGACTATATGTTAATAGTCCATAGTCGGACAGAATGAGGTCGCCGCACGTATCGGTCTCAGTCTGCAAATTCGGGTTATTATGATTATTGTGTTGCCAGGATGTTGAATGTTGTTCTGACATAACTTTGCAACCATCCCCGGTCTCTTTCCTTGGGCATCAGTGCTGTTAGTGATGTGTGAAAACTTGCGTATTGTTCTTCAAAGTGGTTTTTCTCGTATTTTTTGCTATTACATGTGAGTATCATGTACTTTTCATTCTTACTGGATCGTCTAGGTCAAGGGTCTCAATCTACGGCTGCAGGTCACTGATGGACTAAGATAAGTCTGAGAAGGTACGTAAGGTTTGGAAAGCCAGAATTCTGTGTGTGAAATCACTGCCAGGAGAACATAATATCGATGAGAGAAACAAGATATCGATAAATATATTTCTAAACTTCGGGAAGATTAGTTCTCTTTCAAATATCATCTCATCGCAGAATAATCAGAACAAATAGAAAATAAAAATTATAGACAAGGCTCAGAAATAATTTACACCAGCATCAGAACTATAAATTATATGTACACGAGAAAAATTTTGACATTGGCTGGAAACAAGCGTTAGTCTGGTCACAAGTAGGACTTTGAATAAACAAGATGTCAATTTCTAGACTCATACAGATAATCAAAGGAAAAATAAATTACTTGTAGGCTCACATTTTCACTGCGATACAAGTCTGGGTCACTTTTGCAGATTCAGTCGGCGCATTAAAATATTATCCGGCAATTTATAATTCCCCCTCTCAGTTCTCCTATCTGGCCATAAATCTCTGGGGATAATTAGTATGAGTTACAGGGTATTTCCTGGTAAAGGAAGAACCTCTCTCTTCAGCGGAAAATCATTATATTAAACTTTTATATTACAGAGAAGGATTTTACCGTCAAAATATTTTATTTATTGGATCCGGAAGATTTGCGGGAGAGAAAGGCTTCGAAAACTCTCTGGGATGTGTCCACCACTTTCCTTTACTCTGGGAGGTGTCCACACTTACCTTTCTCTGGGAGGTGTCAACCCACTTACCTTATTTCTGGAAGGTGTCACACACCTCATTATTACTCTGGAAGGTGTGATACCACTTACTTTACTCCGGGAGGGCCTAAACACCTCTCATTTTCTTCAAGAGGATGGGGGTTTCATCGTCCTACTCTCCCTCTAGAAAGGTTCAATCTTCCTAACCTCTCTCTAGGAAGGGTCTCATCTTCCAAGCATCGCTCTAGAGAGCATCGCTCTCTAGAGGTTGGAAGTGGAGAGTATGGAAGAGATGAATGTATTCAGATATTTAGGAGTGGACGTGTCAGAGATGGGTCTTTGAAAGTTGAGGGTATCATAGAGCTGTCGAGGAAAAAGGTGGTGGTGCTGAGGAGTCGTGGATACAAAGAACTTTGTCTTTGGAAGTAAAGAGGGGAATGTATGTGAGTTTTTGTTATACAAACGCTCATTATATCGGTGTGAAAACATGAGTGGTGAATGTTGCAACAGAAGAGGAGGCTTGAGGAGTGGGGGATGGCAATGTCTGAGGGCATGTGTGTTGAATATAATATGACCGTTCGTTGTTTGGAAATTAGGAGGGTGGGATTACCAAAGCCATTTTACAGAGTGGCTGAGAAGAGGTTGAGGTGCTTCGGACATGTAGGAGGGTGCAAAGAGATACGGGGGGAATGATTTCGAGAGTATATTATTCTTAATGGAGAGAAGGCGTGGTAGAGTTGGCCTAGGAAAGGTTGGAGGGAGGGGGTTAAAGGAGGTTTTGTGTGTGAGGGGCTTGGACTTCAGCAAGCATGCGTGAGCGTGTTAGATAGGTGCGAATTGACAGATGTTTTTAGGACTTACCTTGCTCACAACTACTGCCTGCACGTTAAATTTTATGAAGGGATCAGGGAAACCGGCAGGCCGGACTCGAGTCCTGGAGATGGGAACTACAGTGTCTGCACTCTGAAGCAGGGTGTTAATGTTGCAGTTTTATAAGTGTAGTGTAAACATGTCTCTGGGCCAGGCAGTGATGAAGTTAAATGATGAAAGTTTTTCTTTTTCGGGTCACCCTGCCTTGGTGGAAACGGCCGACATGTTAATAATTACAGAAGAAGGATGCCACCTATAAGTTAACAATGTTTAGCTGCAAATTTAAAAATTTAATGTAATCTATTAAAAAAAGTTTGTAATTACTGGATTCGTAGCAAATTGTGATCATGCCTTTTCAGATAGACTTTGAAACTTTTGGTGTTGAATTTGCTCATTTATAGGAAAGCTTAAAATTTACTTGAGGCTGTATGAATATTTGACCATTTTATTAAATAAAGTGGCGAACGTGTAGTAGAGAAGACCTTTTTCGGTCGTTCTTCAACACACAACCGCTGGTTTACGCAACTAGAAATATTTGTTTTATTAAAACAAACGCGGGATTTTATACAAACCATCTTTGATTTTTTTAATATATTAGAAAAATGAAAAAAAAAATGCGATATGTTTATGAACCAGCATTTTAAAAGTATTTATATTTTCACGAATTTAGTTAAAAAACATAAAATAGTGTAGTGTTTACTGGGAGTGAGCGAACGTTGTGGCGACAAGTTTTTTTTTTGTTAACTTATCTCACTAAGTCTGTTATTTATAACTCAGTGTAACTTCTAATTTTCAACAGTTATAAACTATTTTTTTTCTTATCGCGGTTTTCTCCGGCCCGGGTCTTTTCTAGTAGTGGTGACACGGCCCTTGACTCCCTATATGGGGATGTATCACGAGACCTAAGTGTCACATGGGGGAGGTACAACCTACCCCTATCTTTGGGGACCAAGTGTCCCAGGCCTAGCCACATTCCCCCGCCCTCACGGGCTCGTTGGGAGAAGCTAGGCCTTTGGTCTGCCATCTACCCCGCCTCAAAGGGGCTCGTGGGGATGGCAGTCTTATGAGCTGCAGGTGGTAGCAAGCTCAGGCCTTTTCTACCCCCCTTCTCAACTATTAATTTGTTAAAGTTCGTTGAAGATAGTCAAGGTCAGGTGCCTCCTTTATATAATAATAATAGTAATAATAAATTAATAATAATAATAATAATAATTAACATACTATTATATAGAAATCCGGTTGTTATGCAGAGCATTTCGGGCAAATTAGGTCGGTTTTGTCTCAGGATGCGACCCACACCAGTCTACTAACACCCCAGGTACCCATTTAACTGATGGGGAACATAGACAACCGGTGTAAATAAACACGGCCCAATGCTTCTACCCTCGCCAGGATCTAACGCGGACGCTCGTCGTGTGAAGCGAGAGCTTTAGCACCGGGAACGGGGCACTTGATGGTGTTCGTACTAAGAAGGTGGTGATGTTAATGGAACGTGTTGACTGCCATTTTGTACTTGTAACATGGAAAAGGTACAGTATACTTTTGTTTTGTCAATTTTATTTAAAAATGGCAAAACTTTCGTGGGATGCAATATATGATCCTTACTTGAGTTCTGTTATCTTTGATAAATTGTAGATGGCAGATAGGAAGCACAGTACAGGAGAAAAGTACCATTACATATTAAATGCCTAGGCTTGGGTGCCAATTGTTTTCCCAAACATACAGGGAGGAGTTTGCTAAGTCTACGTAACTGATATTCATAGGTCGTAGGAGCAGTACTTAATCTAGATTCTAGGTACCTAATTAATGATCTATTCTAAATTCTTTACTAGACAAGTTGATAACAAAAATCCAGGTTCAGCATATGTGTTCAACACATATGTGCTTAGTTTTTCTGGTATGTGCTCACTCTGTGTTCCGCCTTATCTCAACCCCCCCCACCCCCCCCCACATAAACCCACGTGGACTGACTTATAATGTAACGGTATCCTCGTGAGGATTTGGGTGATTAGACTGGAGTTCTCTGCATTGTCATGTGAGTTTAGTCCTTTTGAGATCCACCCGTCTGTGTCAGGAAAATAGGGTACGCAAGGTTTTGTTATTTTACATCCTAGTAGGGTGGACCGTGCCTGTTTGGTAATGCTCTTCGCTTCACACACTGAGTTTCAGCGGTTCGATCCGCGGTACGGGTGGAAACACTGGGCGTGTTTCCTTTACACCTGCTGTCCCGGTTCAACCCAGACAACAAAAATTAGGTACCTGGGGGATAGTAAGTTTATTCAGGTATACACAAATACAGTTTTACAGATTAACATACATAAGCAGTATATGTGTAGGACCAAGATAACCCCAAGAAAGTCAGTGATCATTTCCATTGTCAATTAGTCGACTTGTGTGGGTCGCATCCTGGGGGACAAGATTGAGGACCACAAAGAAATATGGACACAGTCCCTCGTTGACTCCACTGGTCTTTCTTTGGTTATCTGGGGGTTCCCAACTTTTCAAGGTTAAAAATCCCGAACATAAACTTTTATCTATAATTCTGCAATCGTGTCATTAGATTTCGTGAGTCCATGGCGACGGTTTGAGGGGACTTGAGTTAGAGTTCGTAATGGGCACGCTGGCGGAGATTCATCTGTGAATACTGATTTGTGGTACAGTGCCTAAGCCAACCTCCTATGGTGTATAAAATACACCTAGTTGGATGAATCTTATTGTAGCCACGATGGCCCAGTGGCTAACGGTCGGTCTGGAGTTTTATGACTCACGCTCTGTACTTTTAATTTATCTTGGCCAAAAGTATTGCCGTGATAGCGTATCCAATTTCTGTTCCATACGTTTCACCGTCGGAGATCGCGTCCAACCGGCGGATGGCGAAGAATACAGGGCTCCCTGAAAGGGGGCCAGTATACTGAAATACGAAGGGAGGCACTGGGCTGAAAAATAGCAAATATTCGAACTTAGCTTAAGGAATCTTACAGGAGACAAGAAACTCAGGGATGAAACTGAAAACCATTAAAAACTGAAAAGGAAACCCAATATATTTTCTTTTCCTTATGCCAAAATAACTATGGCAAAATCATTATCCAGAATTGGACCTCAGGCATTGAGGCCATAGAGGACTTACCGCGATGACAGCAAGGAAAATGAGTGAAATACTTAAGGACCCAGTATATTCTTTGTTTATGAGCCGCTGACCAGCTAGAGCCGACATCCTAAATAAATTATTTTGACCTAGACTTAAAATATGGTCAATTCAAAACCATCAGTATTAATACTCCCCATAACACACATGACTCGGAAGGCATTAAATGACTAGCCACGCACTCTGCCCAAGCCAGACTCGTGGAACTCCAGGTTCATCAAGAACTGCGACAAACTCCTGTTACGTGCCTTTAGCAGTCTATGGAGAGGTGTAGCATGGGAGATAGGGGTCATAAAGAATAGATATAGCCCTACTCACAGAAAGGAACAGTAAAGCAATAGCAAAGAATTACAGACCAATAGCCACTTATGCCTCGTATCATAAAAATCATTGAAAGGGTTCTAAGAGAAGATCGCCACCCATCTAGATACCATCATTTACACAACACAGGGCACGTGGGTTTAGAGCAGGTCGTCCTGCCTGTCCTAATACTGAACCACTATGACAAGGTCTTGGATTCTCTAGAGAACAAACAAAATGCAGATGTAGTTTACACAAACAATGGCGAAAGCCTTACGACACTGGTCCATGGTGTTACAGCGCCAAAAAAAAAAAAAAAAATGCGTGTAAAAAGGAATAACATGGAAAGTGCTGATGATGTATCTATTAATTTTTCTTAAAATAACAGAACACGGAGTATCGTAAACAGAGTAAGTCTGAGGGGGGTACAGTGAAAGCTCTCTTTACAAAGGGACAGTGCTCTTTCACCATCTGTATAAACCCCTGTGCAAATAAATACAGGCTTGCAGTATAATGCAGAGAGAATGAACAAAGATCTGTTGAATCGGTATCTAATGACACAAGAAGTGCACTCTTATAAAATTTTCATCAGGAAGCGATTCAGAAGAATGTAACAGCACATAGCTCTGAAACGGGAAACTTAACAGCTGGAATGAAGTTTAGGCTCTTGTAACCCGAACATACTGGGGGAAAACTGGAGAGCAACACTGGATGCTCTCCCTGATTATCACTGCGGCCACGAATAGGTATGCGGACAATTAGATGAGATAAAATCTACGGGAGAGTAGGGTCAGTGAAAGTCAACGTTGTAGAGGCAGTGGAAAGTGTGTAAGCAAAGAGGAATCTGGTTGCTGTGAAGGGTAGAGTGCTGCAAGGGTTGTGAAAAATTAAAAAGGAAAACAGGAGGAGGTGCAATGGTGTCCATTGAGGGTTTCGTATCCGTCAATATAATCGAAGATAGTGTCGAGTGTCTGGGCGGACAGGAAGACGACCGATTCCATGGTCTTCAGATACAAGTAAGAGAGAGTAAGTAGAGTTCGGGGTGACTATGGAGAGAACCAAAGAGGTCTGAGGAGGAAGTGGGGGTATGAACCTGGAGTGATGCGCTGGATGAGACAGAAAAGTTCTGCAGTGGAACAGGGTGGAAGGAAGGCGGAAGGGGTCTGGGAAGAAGTCTGGGGGGGGACAGGAGAAGAGGGGCCTCAGAGGAGGGTGAAACCTCCACCTTCTGTGAGAGTTAGAAAGGGGTGAGAATAGAACACCGCGGCCGGAAAGGAAAACTGTTGGGGAACTGTAAGACTGGAGGAATGCGAAGAAGACATGGGCTTAAGAGACTGGTTAAACTTCAAGAGTGATAGGGGAAGATGCTAGTCGTTGGCAAGGCCTTGCAGACTGAGATATAGCGGTTGTGAATATGAAGTAGAGGTAGAAGAGTTAGGAGGTGGGGTTTCAGAGGGTAAAACCGAAAAACATTTGAGGACGGGGTGACCCCAGGTACAGGACAGCACCAGAGGAAACTTGTAGGCAGGGGGACCACCAAAGATTGGAGGTCCCTAGCTATTCAGGAATATGGAAACACTGGAAAGATATCCTGAAGGCAAAGCCGAGAGACAACCGTAGTATAAGTAAGGCCTTCAGGACAATGATTTCACGTCATTATGATAGTCCTGGACGGAGGGAAAAGAAAAGGGTGAGCTTCGTTGCAATTAAGACAAGTGGGGGAAAGGGGGGGGGGGGGGGGGCGGAGGGGGACTGCAAGATGAATGCATGATTCACTGATCGCAGACTGGGTTTACTCCACGGTAGACCTGCAGTTTTAGGCTGGATGTCCGATGCGCCAACCATTCAACGCTGTTGGGGTGTAGGGACACTTTATGGGCTTTTAGGCGATGTCTCATGTTATAACGGAGGACGGGAGTTCAGGACAGGTCGCTGGGTTTAAGGGGCAAATGTTACTGGCAAGCACCTCTACCTGTAAGTGGGCAGGACACATGTATCCACTTTGAGAATTGAAAGGTTCTGAGGCTAATTGCTCTTAGATATCTTCACTTGCAGACTGAAACTCACATGTACAATGGTATTGATAAGACCACCGTACCACTACAAGAATTGAGAATAGCGTGCTTGTGAAACTGTTGTGGGAACATATCATGGAAATAAGAGGAAACGATCTTGAGCTTTGCTGCTTTCTGAACAGTAACGATGCGCGTGCCACTCTGAAGAGTGTTCTAAGGATATAGTGTGGCCAAGGTGTTGTAAAAAGAGCTTTACCGATACTCTGGTCTGAAAGATCATCAGTTGATAGATGTCGGCTTTCAAGGGAAAAGAATTTGATCCACTGTTGTACTTGTAAAAATGGTGTGTAATGAAGTAGGTGTCGTGTCGGTCATGTCTTGGTAGACTGAGCAGAAATCAAAGGAACATCAGCAAATGGTCTGGAAACATTTAGGCATAGTACCGTGGGCGGCATGATTCTGAGGCAGTTGAGCGATCTGAAAACCATTGTACTATATTTGAGAAAGCTGAAGGCATAGTTAAAGATGTGCAAAGGGCAGAGGTACTACAAGAAATGGGTAAAGCCTCGGCACCTGGAGCAGGTAACAAAGCATTGCCAGCAGGAGGTGCAGGTGTATGGAAAAAGTCTGGAGAATGGTCCAATAATGATGGACGGGTCAGTACAGGGTGCAGTAACAAAAAAAGGGCCTGGGAGGAGGGGTCATAGAAATAAGACTACATAATGGCGGTACTTCTTTCTTATTATTTTAAGGAAAAAAAGAATGATGCAGCATGGAACCCATGCCAAACCTTACCCTTCATGCTAGTAAATGAGTGCTCCTGGATAGCAACTCACATCCACTGGAGCTACTTTGGCGGACAAAAGAGAGGGGCGGTTGGATACCACCACAAGCATATACCTGCTGCCACCTCCCAGATCGGCAGGCAGCCTCTGTAAGATGACCCCATCACTGCGGACACCCGCCCACCTAGAAACCGGGATGGAGCAGGGGTGCCTCCAGATCATCCAGATTCCACAGCAAATACATGACTCCCGAGGAACCACGGAGCAGGTAAAACCCTGGCCCTTGCCCCCGACCTGGAAACGGTATGCCTGAAGGGGAGGAGGCCCCAGAGGCTACAAATGGGGATGGGGGATAATGGGAGGGTTGGGTGGGAGAGGGGAAAGGGGAAAAGAGGAAATGGGGGGGGATGAGATAGGTAAGTGGGATTGGGGGGTAATTAGGTCAGTATGTGGAAGGGAGACCAAAAAATATTAATTCCTCAGGACCAAGGACCTCTCACCATGCCAAGGAGCCCCTTGGAGACGGACTATAAGGAATAAAATACTGTAACCATTCTGTTTTCTCTTCCTACCCCTCCCCCACTACTATTTTTGCATGCAGGCTAGACTACAGCCTGCACACTTTATCGTAGTATGTTAACACTTAGAAACAAGCTAAAAGGCAAGCAGTGATAAATAATGACTATTTCCTTCACCAAATACAAAAAAAAAGTGCTATTGACAACAAATTTATTAGACTATGCACAGCATTAAAACAGCTATATACAAAGAGGCTAAATTGCAAGTTCAAGGACCCACACTGAAAACTGAAGCGACCAGGAGGTAAAGGCCAAAAAGCAGTTGCAGAGTGGACACGCAATCACTCACAGCGCTGGTGGGCTTTCTTGTGATTGGCTGTTGAACCAAGATATTGGTATAATGTGGGCGCCCCTGATCTTTAATCATTTCGCCACTGGTTCGTGGTTGGGAGGACATGTACATGGGTGTGTGACATATGCTGAAAAGATGCAATAATGCCATACCCCCCCCACCCGAAAAGGGGCTCCAATAGCCTGGGTTAGTGTTCCACCATGGCACAAAATTATAATGGAACTGCTTTACCTCTCTATTATTCATCTCATTATGTAGTGTTCAAACACAAAGAGGACTTTAAAGTGAGACACGTCCTTTGAGTGAGAGAGAGGACGGTAGGGGTAGTCGTAGGTTCAAGACAACTTGCTGAAAGAAGCAAGTGTCCCCTCACTTTAAAAAATTATGGCCAAATTAACTCAAAATTTTCTTTGGTTTTACCAAATAGTGTAAAAAAAAGTATACTACCCTTGTTGTCCCTAATACATCTAACAAGAGTGTGAGGCCAGCAGGTATCTTTGCTGGTTAACTATGACATATGGTGAGGTTTACAGTTGCAGCCGTAAGGTCCATCTCATTCAAGACCGTGTATTCTTTTTCTTGACTGAGATGAGGTATATCTGATTATTGTGGCCAATGAAGACGGTGGCCACATATGACGTACTTCTTGACTGAGCTGAGGTATATTGATTATTGGGCCAATGGAAGACTCGGTGGCCACATATGAGTATAGACAGAAATAAGTCAAATTTTTTCCACCGTAAATACCATGGCTAGGACCTCATTTTCATTAGTGGAAGTAGGCTAATTAATAGGCCCTAGTATTTGGCCTGTGTAGTAAGCCACAGAGTGAAAATCACCCTTCCCAGTTGATTCCCGTAATGGTGTCCCAATTTTCGAGTCACGAGGCATCATCATGCAGTAAATGGCTTGAAACAATCAAGAGACCACGGTAGGGAGCAGCACTAGATGTTGTACACGGGTAAAAGCTCTTGACAATTTGTGACCAAAAAAGTTTTTGCACAACTTCCTATAAATCCTATCAATCCCAAGAACTTTTGCCAGGACTTTTATACTGAGGAATGGGATAATTTTAATCAAGACTTTCGCGAATTTAGGTGTTTTTTTTATTTTCCTCCTGTGCCACCACCTGTACTTTATGATCTTACAAATGAAATAGTAGATTGGCCAAAAGATATTTAGCTAGATTTATAGTAAGTGATTAATAATGAACATATTGAACTACAAATATATCTTTCTAGATAGGGACCCATGCTTCAAGTCCTTTAATAGCTTGATGGATCAATTTTCTTGAGAGTGGTAAGCGGAGTTCTGCATTGCCAAATGGAATTTTGAATGGCAGAGCTCTTCCCTTTATCTGATAGTAAGTATTAAGGAGATAAGTGTGGGAAATGAAAATTGGCCTTAAACACAAAAGTCCAGTCATAGGTCCAAACGTGGAAGATGGGTAAGTATACGGTAATGTTACTCATTCATCTTCAGTGGTTTGATTGAACTATACCTGAATACTCCCCACATTTTTTTTAAAAGAATGCATTGGTGAAGCCCATGGACTGGACGATTTTCCTCCACCAATTCATATTTTAATATCAACTTCTGCTGAAGATAGCCTTTGTTTTTCAGGAATTAGCTCCGTAGGGAAGGAATTTAATAGGTTTAGCAGTTCTGTCATCACAGGTTGATGAAGAAGGTTGCATTTTCAGAAACAAGCCGAAATATATAGGGATAGGTTGGCTATAAGGGTAGTGCTTTCTACTTGGTGTTCTGCAAATCCCCAACATTATGGGGTGAAGATCACTGAAGGATGGCCCTGTTAGGAAGCTATAATAATTGAACTCCAGAATTTTGTACAGGAAAATGGGGTCATCCACTGAGTTGGACAAGTAAGCCATTACTGGGACTTGGGTGGCTCAAACGAACCAGTTTTAAGTGGATTAATGTGATAGATTACAAACAGTGGGTTCATTCAAGAGGTGAGAGTTACATAGTTTGAATCTGCTTTTTTCTTTTATTGCTTGCATTGGTCCATAAACCTGCTTTCAAGGAGTGACAGGACACAGGTTCCTGGATCCCATCTTCTTATCTCCTGGGGTAAGAATGCGAATTTAGAAGTTTTGCATACCTCTGCTTCATGTAGTTTTAGGCAGATGTTTAAGTTGGCTTTTGGCAGCTGGACTGACCACTGCAAATCTTGATGTAGGGCTAGTAGGTGTTTTGCTAGCATCCATCTTCTTGAGTAGTGTTGGGTGCGGGTGTTCTCACATTATGCCCAAAAATCAGCTTAAAAGAACTGTTCCCCCTGATTTCTTGTACAGGTTTCTCGCATTGCAACAGCAACAGAGGAAGCGATTATTATACCAGCCTGTAGAAAAAGGATTCAATACGTATACACATCATAGTTTTTTTGGGTTAGTGAATGTTCCAAAGGGGCCTTGGGTACTGAGAATGGCAGGCTGTGGACAATTTTAATGAATTCCTAGGCCTAGTTAAAAGCTTCTATGAATGATTTTGCTTTAATATTGGTGCCCTGGTCACTCTGGACAGAGTGGGTATGCCAAGTGGAAAATATAACTTAATGGAATTCGAACATAGACCAAAAAACCCTTACCTCCTAGGGGAAAAAATTTAGGAATCAATAACTCCCGAACATTCGAGCCATCTTGACAGGCACAGATTATTAATGAATCTCAACACGGTTTTACTAAGGGGCGTTCCTGTCTTACGAATTTACTAACTTTTTTCACTAAGGTGTTTGAGGAGGTAGATCATGGTAATGAATATGATATTGTGTATATGGACTTCAGTAAGGCTATCGATAGAGTTCCACATCAGAGGCTATTGAGGAAACTTAATACCTATCTTCCACTTATACACTTCGATCATGTCTCCCCTCATTCTTCGTCTAACAAGTGAATGTAATTTAAGAGTCTTCAATCTTTCTTGATAAGGAAGATTTCTAATGCTATGTATTAATTTAGTCATCCTACGCTGAATGTTTTCCAACGAATTTATGCGTAGAAGTGAGGATTTAGTTAGAAAGTTCAGGACAGCTATAGACATAATTAGGAAGAAGGGGGGGCGCCCTGTTATATGTGGCATTTTGCCAAGAAGAGGGTGTTGGTAATGAAGGGTTTTGTCCAGAGCAATTGGTTTTAAATTTGTTGGCCGGAAAACACTAAGTATATACAGTACCATTCATTGACAACTGGGACAACTTCTATGGCCGAAATGACATGTATGCCAGGGATGGGGTTCACTTATCCAGGGTAGGTGTGGGTTTTCTTGCTAGCTCAGTTGAGGGGGTTGTTAGGACTTTAAACTAGGATTAGTTAGAGGTATGGGTTTAGAAATGTTTAAATATTGAGTATGGATATATTGACTTATGCTCTGATATTAAGAATCTTAATAGTAACTGTCATGGAGTAACTCTGGGTAATGAAAATTTCAGAAATTGTGTAAAAACAAAGATGAATAGGAAAAATGTGCAGAAAAAAAAACATTGATTGTATTTTATGCTAACAGTTCGAAGTGCAAGAAATAAAATTAATGAACTACGTTTGGTAGATGTGTGGGAACTTTGATATCATTGCATTAACTGAAACGTGGTATATTTAAGAGTCGGGATTGACTGCTGAGTGTAGTATTCAGGGATTTAAGTTGTTCAATGTGGTTAGATGTAATGAGAAAGGGGAGGAGTTGCATTGTATGTTCGAGAAATATTAATTGTTGCATAAAAACAGGTATAAAAATAGATGGAGCAGTAACAGAGGTCTGTTTGGGTAGAGTTCGTGGAGGGTCAAGAAAAACTAATTTTTAGGTGTAATATTCCCGACCCCCAGGCTTGGATCACGATAGAGGGAGACTTCTTTGGGACGAAATTGTTAGGGCTTCGGGAAACCAGAAAACATAGTCATAGTAGGGGACTTTAACTTTAGTCAAATTGACTGGAATTTCTTTGACAGGTAATTAGATCCAGTGACTTTATGGAAACAGTTCAGACTGTTTTCTAAAACAGAGCGTAACTGAGCTACCAGGGGTAATAATTGTAGACCTAGTTTTGTCAAATAAGGAAAACACTCGTGAATAATCTGGAGATCACTGAAAAGCATGGCACAAGTGATCACAAATCCATCACTTTTAGCATTAATTGGGAATGCAAGAATAATGATAATACAGTAAAAATCCCTGTTTTTTCGTTCTCCCGATTATAAGGGGACTTGGGGAACATCTGTCTAATCTTGTTTGGGGGTTATCTAGCTAATGATTTTATTGACGATAATCTTACTTATGAATATGAAGGGATGGCTTTTATGATTGTTTTCTTAATAATGTACACGGTGCCCAGAGTATATACATTCCACAGAGAGAAATTAGGTCTAATAAAACGATTCCAAATGGGTTAACAGGAGGCTAAAGAAATCTATTAGGGCAGAAAGGGGAATTTTAGGGCATCAGAAGAGAGAGGTTAACCTTACTGACCAATATGTTCATGCTTAAAAGAGAAGTAAAAAGGCGATTAGAAAGTAAACGTACTATGAAATTAGAGTTGCTAATGAATCAAAGACTAATCCAAAGGGGTTCTTTCAAAGGTGAAGGAAAAAGTAGGACCTCTGAAAACTGGGAATGGACAGCTGACGGATAATGAACTGGAAATGTGTTTCCTTATTTAATGACTATTTTTTGGTCAGTTTTTACACAGGAGATGTAAATGAGATTCCAGTAATTAAAAATTATTTAGTTCTGGAACTAGTCTTGCTGCAAACCTTTGCACTTTCTCTAATTTCTTGACGTGCTTGACCAGGTGTGGGTTCCAAGTTTGTGCCTGACGTACAGGGTTTGTACAGAGTCTTGAACGATTCCTTATTGAGGTACCGGAACGCTATTTTTTGGGTCGCCAGGGGGGCCATATGCTGCAGCAGTTATCTGGCTGATGTACGCCTCGGAGATGTGCTCGGTATTATACTCCCCCCAAGATTTTTTTCCCTTGTGTGACTGTGTGTTTATGTGTAAATGTTTGTGTCCTGCTGACAGCTGAGAGTTACTGCACCGGGTTGCTGATAACTGGGGTTTGGCTGCCTTCCCTCCTGGAGAGTGAAGCAGTTTTCTAAAATGTCAGAGATCTTTTACCTTAATGCTATATTACCTTCACTCTGTTGCAATCTAACTATGTATTATTTCACTCTGTCTTATCGTAACCTGTGTCTCTCATTCCTTTGTGTCCTAGCACTTAATTACTTCCCTTCACTCACTTGAATAATTGAACTATATTACTTAACTCTTCTGTACCACCACACTGCAATCTTTCACTGTTTTTGTACCACCACACTGCAATCTTTCACTGTTGTGTACCACCACACTGCAATCTTTCACTGTTGTGTACCACCACACTGCAATCTTTCACTCTTGTGTACCACCACACTGCAATCTTTCACTTTTTGTGTACCACCACACTGAAATCTTTCACTCTTGGGGTACCACCACACTGCAATCTTTCACTGTTGGTACCACCACACTGCAATCTTTCACTGTTGTGTACCACCACACTGCAATTTTCACTTTGTGTACCACCACACTGCAATCTTTCACGTTGTGTACCACCACACTGCAATCTTTCACTCTTGTGTACCCCCACACTGCAATCTTTCACTGTTGTGTACCACCACACTGCAATCTTTCACTGTTGTGTTCCCACCACACTGCAATCTTTCACTGTTGTGTACCACCACACTGCATTCTTTCACTCTTGTGTACCCCCACACTGCAATCTTTCACTGTTGTGTACCACCACACTGCAATCTTTCACTCTTGTGTACCACCACACTGCAATCTTTCACTGTTGTGTACCACCACACTGCAATCTTTCACTCTTGTGTACCACCACACTGCAATCTTTCACTCTTGTATACCACAACACTGCAGTCTTTCAATCTTGTGTTCCATAACACTGATATTTCATTTCCCCTGTACCATAACACTGTTTTTCCTTTCACTCTTCCGTCCCAAAACACTGCAAGTGAAATCCTACCCATGTAGGCCCTTTGGCCCCCTCGGCAAATATATTCACCACTGCTCTATTGCTTTAATCTTACTCCTATCTTAGTCTCTTGCTGCTCAGCGGTGAGTTGTACATCCCCGCCATTGTACCTTTGGTTTCCCATTTCTGAAGCGTTCCTACTGTGAAGTCGTCTTTTTTCCCCTCTACCCAAAGTCATCCCATTTTTTCCCATACTCCACGATTTTTAATGAGCAGTGCAACTCCCTTCCCTATTTTTTTCTCTCTTTCCTCGGATCTGATATCTTTCTGAAAAAGATCGAATTTGTCTTCATCTCCATGAGCTTTGTCTCCGTGAGTGCTATGATGTTGGGGATGCCTTTTGTCACTCCTCAAACTTATTTGTTTTTCCCAAATGCGTTAGTGTATCAGACCTTCAGCTTCCTTTCCAGTACTGTATTTTGAGGAGGGAAGGGGTTGGGTGGACTGGAGGTGTTGAAGGCAGGGCGGGGTATTATGAAAGGCTGCTGTGATAGTGATATTAGTGATGGTGTGAAGCTGTGAGGTGTGGTTTGTTTGTGGTTGTTTGGGTGGTATGGGGTGGTAGAGGGTAATGGGTGTGTGTGTGTGTGTGATCATTTGTGTTTGGTATTCCCCTGAGGCTGAGCTTTCCCGTGTGTTAATGCTTGCCCTGTCTCTTTCTTCACTGGTATTTTTTCACTCTCGCTCTTAGTTCCATTCTTTTTGTGTTCTGTCATGGTCGTGCTACACTTGCTGATATTCTCGGGAGTCTTTCAACAGTAGTTTCTGTTGTATCCTGTTCTGTACCACTTCTTTTTTGAATGTCATTTTTGAATGGGTGATTAATTTCCCTCGAATAACCCCCAAGTCTGTGAAAATTTGAAAAGGGAAAGATACATGCTAATGTACACTTGGAAAATCATGGAGAGATTAGTACCAAACTGGCACACAAAAATCACTCCCTACGAGAGCAAAAAAAATTGACAGGAGAGGAAAACATTTCCCCAATGAAAAGCAGGGGCACCACGAGTAACATTAAGAGACAATACAATAAGTTCAGGACCCAAGACTGTTCAACTGCCTCCAGGATACATAAGGGGGATTACCAATAGACCCCTGGCTGTCATCACGAAGGGGCTGCACAGTCCCCAAAATTAAGTACTGATCAGCCTGGCTGTGGTTTGTACGTCGGTTTACGTACGAACAGCAGGAACAGCCAGGTTGATCAGACCCTGATCAGCCACGAGACCTGGTCTCAGACTGGGCCGAAATCCTCTCCAGGTGTACCCCAAAGGTGCCCTCTCCTGTTATTTGATGATGCACTCAATCTCTTTTTCCCTCCAATGCTTTCATCATATAGGTCGTCCCTTCAGCCTCCTGAAGCCTATGAATAATTACTGACCTCTCCCTCTCTTCTTCCCATTTCTTATCCCTCCATATTTCTGGTTTCCGATTTAAGCATCTTTTTTTTTTTATCTCATCTCCCGGACACCCGGTGGCTGGTTTACCTCTGCAAGAAACTTCTCAGCTTCTGCCCCTCCTTCAGTCCGTTGCTGTCCGCTGATGTTTCTATTTCCACCATCTTGCTCCTTTCGGGCCTCATCTTTATAAACCATACCACGGGTGGGATTTGAACCCGCGGTCAGAGAGCCTCAAAACTCCAGAACCGTCGCGTTAGCCACTGGACCAGCTAGCCACAATAAGATTCGTCCAACTAGGTATATTTCTACACCATGGAAGGTTAGCATAGGCACCACTGGACCAAAAATGCAATTTTTTGCAGACGAATCTCCAGCTAGCGGGTTAAAATTTCCCGCCCCGTGGTAGGGTTTGTTTGCAACGTGTCATTACGATTTCGGTCCTCATCTTTATATCCTGTTTCAGCACTTCCAGTTCTTCTAGGTATGGCCTAAGGTGTAGCAGCTTGCCTGTTTAAAAAAACAGAGGAAACAGTACACCTAACAATGTGTGTGGAGCATATCGGGCTTTCATTTGGAGTGGTGTTATTCGCGCGCACAGTGTATAGCTGGGTCACATTTGGCTACTGACCAATTGTTAGGTGTACTGTTTTTCCCTGATTTGTAACAGGATAGTTCCTACATCTTCTTTTTCCCCCTTTTTCTGTCTGGTAAACTTTTTGTTTAGGTTTAAATTCCATCACATGCTCGAGGATCAATAATGTTTACCATCACTCAAGAGTTTATTCACGGAGAGTATATATCGGTGTATACCGTATATCAGCGCCCCACTTAATATCGGTCCATAACTAAAACATAGGTACCTAAAACGGCTACAGATTGGCAGCCATCTCTGGGTGTTGCTTCGTTTGCAATTTTGTACAAATATCATCCCTTATTAAATTCTGTTTATTACCTAAATGAGTGACCACTTGCATCCATCGGCGCTATCCCTGTGGCCACTTGTATTTACTGTGTATTAAAAATCAAGTAAACCCTTTGTATTGGGGATACCGAGGATCGAACCGGTGGCCAGCAGCGCGAGTTCTCCACTCTACAATAACGATTTTGGTTGCCTCAATAATACGTTTCAGAAATTAGAGTTACTTTAAGCTTCGTAGGTTAAGTATAACCACAAACTACGAACTCGTGAAAGCACCAGAGAATTGTTAATATCCTAAACGTATGTTAAAGGCAGCAACTGGGGCAAGTTTGATCAGTAAAAAACGGTACTGACTTCTACTGGTTTACTCCATACACACAAAAAAATCTGTCATTCGAGTTTCTGGGATACCTTTACTTCCCGCTAAACTTATTTTTCAAGAAAGTTTTATCCCTCACTGTGCCAGTAACATTATTTGCCTGGTTTTTAAAATAAGTGCATGCCAGGTCACCTAATACTTTCACTTTTAGCTTCTTATCAATAACGCTACTCTTCACTACAGAATCTCACAGCAAAAATGGACTTCTTTAAATTCTTCTGTTACCTCAGTCAACATGGTTTCAGAGTCCCTAACAACTTAAACCACTCGAGGCCATGAGTCAAGTTCTTGGTATTTATAATGGCAAGATAACAACGTTTGATCCACCAACTTTCCTTGACCTTTTCACTGGCTCCTTCCTTTTCTGTTGCCTGCCTCTCTAGTTTAATATTTTATTACCTATGCATTTTTCCCCGTTTATCCTGAGTTCATCTTTATAATATATAAAAACGCAACCCCAGGAATTTCTCATGTTTACATAAATTCAATGTAGGAACATTTATAGTACTGAAAGACGATTTTGCAACATCCCTTATCCATGATAAGCCATATGGCTGCATGCCATATGGCTGCATGCCATATGGCTGGCATGCCATATGGCTGCATGCCATATGGCTCTGAAAATTTGCTTGTTGCACTAAACCTACATGCTACAATTTTAAATTTTCCATTCATAAGATTACTTTTGTGATTGTGTGAAATTTACGTTTTAGCATTTTTACAGTTATTCATCAAATCTATTTCTTTGTTTAATTACAACTATTCAATTTGCAACACGCATCGGCGAAAAAAATAAATATAAAACATTTTTCCCTTTTTTTTGTTGTTCCTTTATACACATTGAGCTGTCCAAGCAAATAAATTGTGGCAGCTATTTCATAACTCTGTTAAATGACAAAATGACAATCAATCTGTTTCCTTCTTTGTTGGTTTTTTGCCATGAAATGAACGACTATCATTCATATTATATTATATATATTATATATTATATTATATTATATATATATAATTTATATATATATATATATATTATATTTTATATATATGAAAGGGGTAAGGTACCTAGGGTTAGCAGGAGCATGCATAGTTCCTGTGTATAAAGGCAAAGGGGACCAAGAGAGTGCAAAATTACAGGGGGATAAGTCTGTTGAGTAATACCTGGGGAAAATGTATGGTAGGTTATTATTGTAAGAATTAAAAGTAAGACGGGAATTAGGATAGCAGATGAACAAGGAGGCTTTAGGAAGGTAGGGGGTGTGTGGACCAGGGTGTTTAAAGTGAAATATATAGGTGAACAGTATTTAGATAAGGCTAAATTGGTTTTTGTGGCATTATGGGGTTTGGAAAAGGTGTATGACAGGTGGATAGGGGGGCATGTGGCAGATGTTGCAGGTGTAAAGGGATGGGAGGTAGGTTACTGAAAGCAGTGAAGAGTTTTTAAGAGGATAGTGAAGCTCAGGTTAGAGTATGTAGGAAAGAGGGGATTATTTCCTTAGAAAGTAGGCCTTAGACAAGAATGTGTGATGTCACCGTGGTTGTTCAATATATTTATAGATGGGGTTGTAAGGGAGGTGAAGGCTAGGGTCTTGGCAAGAGGTGTGGAGTTAAAGGATAAAAAAACAAACACAAAATGGGAGTTGTCACAGTTGCTCTTTGCTGTGACACTGTGCTTTTGGGGGATTCTGAAAAGAACTTGCAGAGGTTAGTTGATGAATTTTGGTAGGGTATGTAAAAGAAGAAAATTAAAGGTGAATATAGGAAAGAGTAAGGTGATGAGGATAAAAAGATTGGTGACAAAAGATTGGATATCAGATTGGAGGGAGAGAGTTTGGAGGAGGTTTAAAGAATTGATGGGGGGAAAAGGGTGAGCGGGGGACTTAGGAGTCTGGGGAGACAAATAAAATTTGTCCTTGGAAGCATGGAGGGGAATGTATGAGTGTATAGTTTTACAACGCTCTTATATGGGGTGTGAAGCATTGGTGATGAATGTTGCAGCGAGGAGAAGGCTGGAGGCAGTGAAGAAGTCAGTCTGAGGGACAATGGTGGTGTGAATTTTAATGCACGAATTCGTAAATTTGGAAGTTAGGAGGAGGGGCGGGATTACCAAAACTGTTGTCCAGAGAGCTGAGGAAGGGTTTTTTGAGGTGGTTCGGGCATGTAGAAGAATAGAACGATAGAATGACTTCGAGAGTGAATAAATCTGTAGTGGAGGGTAAGAGGGGTAGGGGTAGGCCTAGAAAATTTTTGGAGGGAAAGGGTAAAGGAGGTTTTGTGTGCGAGGGGCTTGGATTCCCCGCAAGCATGCGTGAGCGTATTTGATAGTGAATGCAGACAAATGTTTTTAATACTTGACGTGCTGTTGGAGGTTTTGAGCAAAGTAACATTTATGAAGGAAAACAGGGGAAACAGGCGGCCCTATTGGTCTTGGAAATGGGAAAGTACAGTGTCCTTACACCTAGAAGGAAGGGTGTTTAATGTTGCAGTTTTATAACTGTAGTGTAAAGCCCCACCTGTGGCAAGACAGTGACGGAGTGTTTTGGGTTTTGAAAGTTTTCTTTTTCAGGCCACCCTGCCTTGGTGGGATCGGCCCATGTGTTAATTAAATATTATTAAACAAATATTATTATAACACATTATAAACCAATTTAATTTAGCCTAATTCAACTAAATAATTTTTTTAGTGAAGTTAAAATAATTTAATAATAACCAAACCAATGGTGGGTTCTAACCCCGCCCTTGGCATTTTTTTTACAATGACATATATATTTTCGTTAGGGTTTAGAATGATTTTTGCGAAATTATTGCATTCACAGATTTTCCCTTGCCGTATTCGGCAAGACGAGGGTTGCTATTTAAAACAAAATGGTAAGTTTTATCTATTCGGCACGTGAAATAGACCTGAAGTGTAGCCAGGACAGGACAGGAGCAAGTATGGTGGTTTTTGAGCGAGTATGAGAACAGCGGGAGCTAAAAACGTCATGTTTTGGTGTTTGTTTTGAGTAGGGATGGTGATTCTGGGTAAGTTTATGCCACGTTTTATTTCCACAGGTTATGCCCCAGGTTATGCCAGGAACCTCCAGGTTGCTTTAATATTATGGAATTAACCTCCTGATATTATCTGTTGAGGAGAGGCTGTTTATGTTTTGGAGAGTATCTCTTAGTGTTTTGATTGCAGGCAAAGAGGCCGGCAGAAATGAAAGAGGGACATGGAACATCACTGTTTGCAGATGTTTGTTTTATAATCACTAGTAGCAGTGTGCTAGTGAATATGTGAGTACTCGGTAAAGGTGTACTGGTGTTTTTTTTTTTGTAGTAGTGGGTAGGTTTTAGTTATATATGTAAATTTACTGTTAATATTTTTATTTTTTTACGTTAATGTTTTTTGTCCTTCCTTTTATTAAATTTTAAGTAGTGACCACTTAATAAACTTAATAAATTATGTGAAGTAACAAACTTGGCCCTAGGTTGGTTTATGTGGTTTAATATTTTAAATGCCCCTAGAATATGCAGGTTGTTAACCCCTAGGATGCAGGACATTTATTTACGTAACGCAGTAAAGGCGTAAGGGTTTGTTTAGGATGTTTCTGCTCATATTTCAAAATGTGTTTGTTTGTCATGTACCCAAATACACTTTCACTATGCCGATTATATTTTTTTATTAAAACACTGGCCGATTCCCACCAAGGCAGGGTGGCCCGAAAAAAGAAAAACTTTCCCCATCATTCGCTCCATCACTGTCTTGCCAGAAGGGTGCTTTACACTACAGTTTTTAAACTGCAACATTAACACACCTCCTTTAGAGTGCAGGCACTGTACTTCCCATCTCCAGGACTCAAGTCCGGCCTGCCGGTTTCCCTGAATCCTTCATAATGTTACTTTGCTCCACTCCAACAGCACGTCAAGTTATTAAAAAAATATTTGTCTCCATTCACTCCTATCAAAAAACATTCACGCATGCCCGCTGGAAGTCCAAGCCCCTCGCACACAAAACCTCCTTTACCCCCCTCCCCACAACCTTTCCTAGGCCGACCCCCACCCGCCTTCCCTTTCCCCTACAGACTGATAAAACTCTTGAAGTCATTCTGTTTCGCTCCATTTCCTCTACATGTCCGAACCACCTCAACAACCCTTCCTCAGCCCTCTGGACAACAGTTTTGGCAATCCCACACCTCCTCCTAACTTCCAAACTACGAATTCTCTGCATTATATTCACACCTCACATTGCCCTCAGACATGACATCTCCACTGCCTCCAGCCTTCTCGCTGCAACATTCATCACCCATGCTTCACACCCATACAGGAGCGTTGGTAAAACTTTTACTCTCATACATTCCCCTCTTTGCTTCCCAAAGGGCAAAGCTCTTTTTCCCACCAACTCCAAAGTGTGCCACTACCCTTTTCCCCTCATCAATTCTATGATTTACCTCATCTTTTATAGACCCATCTGCTGACACGTCCACTTCCAAATATCTGAATACGTTCACCCTTCCATACTCTCTCCCTCCAATCTGATATCCAATCTTTCATCACCTAATCTTTTTGTTATCCTCATAAACCGTAACTCTTTCCTGTATTCACTTTCAATTTCTTCTTTTACACACCCTACCAAATTCATCCACCAACCTCAGCAACTTTTCTTCAGAATCCCCAGAAACACAGTGTCATCAGCAAGAGCAACTGTGACAAATCCCACTTTGTGTGATTCTTTATCTGTTAAAATTACACATCTTGGTAAGACCCTCACATTTACTTCTCCCTTTCAACATCTATAAATATATTGAACAAAATATGGTGACATCACACATCTTTGTCTAAGGCCTACTTTTACTGGGAAATAATCTCCACCTTTCCTACACACTAACTTGAGCCTCACTATCCTCATAATAACTTTTCACTGCTTTCAGCAACCTACCTCCTATACCATACATCTGCAACATCTGCCACATTGCCCCCTATCCACCCTGTCATACGCCTTTTCCAAATCCATAAATGCCACAAAAACCTCTTTAGCCTTATCTAAATACTGTTTACTTATATGTTTCACTGTAAACACCTGGTCCAAACACCCCCTACCTTTCCTAAAACCTCCTTGTTCATCTGCTATTTCCCATTCTTCGTCTTACTCTTAAATTCTTTTAAAAACAACTCTACCATACCCCTTTACCAGGTATACTCAACAGACTAATCCCCCTATAATTTTTGCATTCTCTTTTTCCCTTTTTCCCTTTTTTACTAAGGAATATTTTCATGCCTCTGCCAAACCCTAGGTACCTTCCCCTTTTTCCATACATTTATTAAATAATGCACTAACCACTCCAAAACTATATTCCCACCTGCTTTTTAAAATTTCTGTTTTTTCCCATCAATCCCAGCTTCTTACCCCTTTCTTTTTACCCACTGCCCCCGAAAATTCCTCCCCACTCCAAAATGGCCCCTTTCCCCACTCCACAAGATGTTATTTCCTTGTCCCATCACGAAATCACAGCTTCCCCATCTTCCATTTAAAATTCCCCAAAATATTTCCCCCCATTTCCCCTACCTCAAAATCTCCATTTAAAACTTTCCCTCTCCTTTTTTAATGACAAAAACCATTTGTTCTCTTGGCTTCAAACTTGTTAATCTCATCCAAAACTTTTTTTTATTTTCAACAAAATTTGTTGATAAAATCTCACCCCCCTTTTTGTTCTTTTTAATTGTTCAACTCTCTTAACCTCTCCCCTTTTTTTGCTATAATCTTCCCCCCCTTGCTACTTCTATTTGTAAAACTTTATTGCAACTTTTTCTCCCTTATACTCCTTTACATCATATTCCCCAATTGTCCCCTTTTCTCCCGCACCCCCCTTCCGTAAACCCCAAAATTCTGCTGAACATCCAAAAACTCATTTTTAAAAATCCCTATCTCTTCGACCCATGATGCTCTCATTAGCCCCTTATCCCCCTAGTTGTTTTATCTTTTCCCCAACTGCCCCCTCTTTTTGTTTATAAAACCCTTTACCTTCTCTTTCGTGTCTTTATTTCCCTTTATCCCATCTCCTTTTACTCTCACGTCGCTCAACTAAAAAGTGATATGATATATTTGGCCCCTTTTAAAATGTACATCCCGGGGGCTTCAACGTTTTTTCCCAAACATAAACCCGAAAAATACTGATTTGCCCCAATCTATTTGTATACTTATTTATCCTTTTTTT
>NW_026508241.1:0-2500 GCF_026875155.1 Cherax quadricarinatus
CACACACAACACACAACACACCACACCCCACACACAAAAACCCACACACCACACCACACCCCCCACCCACCCCACACACCCACAACAACACACACACACAACACAAAAACACACCACACACCAACAACAACACACACCCCACACAAAACACAACACACCACACCACACAACCCACACACACCAAAAAACACACACACACAAACCACCCACACCCCACAAACACAACCCACACACACCACACACCACACCACACAAAAACCACCCACACACACACACACACACACACACACACACACCACACACACACACACACCCCCACCACACACACACACACACACACACACCCAAAAAACACCACACACAAACACACAAAACACACCACAACCACACAACACACACACAAAACCCCAACACACAACACACACACACACACACACACCACAACAACCACACACACACACAACCACCACAAACACACACCACAAAAACACAACACACAAAACACACCAAAAACACACACACAACCCACACACACAACACACACAAAAACACACACACACACACACCACACACACACCACACCACACACACAAACACACCACACCAAACACACACACACAAAAACACCCACAACACCACACACAACACCACACACACACACAACACACACACACAACACACAAAAACCACACACACACACACAACACACACACACACCAAAAACACACACAACAACCAAAAACAACAAAAAAACCCCAAAACCCAACACATCACAACACCACCCCCCCCAAAAACAAAACCACACACAAAAAACCCCACACAAAACACACACACACACCCACACACCCCAAAAAACCCCACACAAAACACACACCCCACACACACACACAACACAACACACCCCCACCCAAAACCCCACAAAACACACACACACACACACACCACACACACACACACACACACACACACACCACAAAACACACACACCAACACACCCCACACACACAACACACACACACACACAACACAAAACACACACACCCCACAAAACACACACAAAACAACACACCACACACCACCAACACACACCCCACCACACACACCAAAACACCCACACACCACACACACAAACACACACACACAAACACACACACACACACACACACACACACACACACACAAAACACACACCCCCACACACACACACACACACACACACACACACACACACACACAAACACACACACACACACACACACAACACCACAACACACACACACACACCACAAAACAACACACGCACACACACACACACACACACACACACACACACCCCACACAAGAGAAGTGAAGAGGTATCACAGGGGGGCGCCTGTTACGAGCGGGGTCCCACAGGGGTCAGTTCTAGGACCAGTGCTATTTTTGTATATTGAACGACATTGATGGAAGGAATAGACTTGAAGTGCCCCCTGTTCGCAGATGACGTGAAGTTGATGAGAAGAATTAAATCGGATGAGGATGAGGAAAGGACTGCAAAGAGACCTGGAGAGGCTGGACATGTGGTCCAGTAAACTGTCCTCGAATTCAATCCAGCCAAATGCAAAGTCATGAAGATTGGGGGGGGCAAAAAAACCCGCGACAGAATATAGGTTTGGTGGACAAAGACACAGACCTCACTAGGGGGAAAGAAAGGGGACCTTGGGGTGCCTAACCCGAGTAATCCCGGAGGCCACATCAACCAAAAAACCGTGCGCATACGGGCGCCTGGCAAAACCAAATAGCGTTCCGATCCTCTAAGGAATCGTTCAAGACATTTGTCCTGGTATGTTAGGCCCAACGGGGAGAAAATGCAGCACCAGTCGGGAACCCACACCGGGTAAAAGCCTCAAGAAGTTAAAAAAAAGTACAAAGGTTTGCAAAAAGGGCTACCCCCGGCTCAAGGGAATGTCTACGAGGAAAGGGTTAAGGGAAATGGGGACGACGACACTGGAGGACAGAAGGGTCAGGGGGGACATGATAAGACATACAAGATACTGCGGGGAATAGAAAAGGGGCCCGAGATAGGATTTCCAGAGGGGACACGGGGACAAGGGGTCACAACGGAAGCTAAAAGACTCAGACGATCACAGGGACTTAGGAAGTATTTTTTCATCATAGAGTTGTCACAAGTGGAATAGCCTAGAAGTTGAATGTGGGGCCGGAACCATACATAGTTTTAAGAAAGGTTGAAAAAGCTCGGGGAAGAAGAAGAGAGGATCCGTGCGATCAGTAAAGGCGGGGCCAGGGGGCTGAGTCTCGACCCCTGCAACACAATTAGGTGAGTCAATTAGGGGAGTCACCACACACACACACCACAACACACAAACCACACCCACACACACACAACAACACACACACCCACACACACAACACACAACACACCCACAAAACACAAACACACCACACCACACACACACACACACACACACACCCCACACACACACACACACAACACACACAC
>NW_026508241.1:12500-14484 GCF_026875155.1 Cherax quadricarinatus
TTTAAGGAAGGGGAGGGGTGCTGGGGATTGAGGTACTGGGAGGGGGGGTTGCAGGAATCCATCCGCCCCCTCCTCTTAATGAACTCGGGTTCGTTTACCCGGAACACTGAACGTCACAAGGTGGAACAATTGCTTCAGAGGCGAGAGGTGTTCGGACGCAATGGAAAGGAGAAAGGCAGAGATGGGGAGAGAGAAAATAGAAGAGAAGGAGGAGAAAAGATAAAGGTGAAGGGGGGTTTAGAGGTTAAGAGAGAGAGGGAGAGACGGGAGAGGGATGGAGGAGAAAGAGAATGACTTTCTGTGGACCCCTCGAAACGACACCCAAGTGTACATAAATCCCAGCCACCTCTCTCCCTCTTCTCTCCCTCCTCCATTACTTCTCCTTTATCCAGATAACGTCGCCAGATTTTAGGACCATCTTTACACGAAGCTCAAAGAATAAGAAGATTCATAAGTTCCCAGAGAACGCGGAAATAAAGAGATAAATATCTGAAGGTTTGACGTGGTACAGCATCCTTTGTGGGGGAAGAGATGACTTACTGTGCTAATCCACCAGTACAGGAACCAGGCACTGGACAGTAACCACACACATTGCTGTCACTGCTGTCAGTCCCGGTGAGAGGTCTTTGAGGCTGCCCTATCCATACTTGATAGCTCACTGGGCTGTCATACACATACATCACAGCATCACTGAGGCTGTATACCCACACATGACAGCAAACACTGAGGCTGATATACCCACACATCACAGCATCACTGAGGCTGTCATACCCACACATCACACCATCACTGAGGCTGACATACCACACTCACAGCATCACTGAGGCTGACATACCCCCCACATCACAGCATCACTGAGGCTGACATACCCAAAACATCACAGCATCACTGAGGCTGACATCCCACACATGACATCACTGAGGCTGTCATACCCACACATGACAACATCACTGAGGCTGATAATACCCACACATCACAGCATCACTGAGGCTGTCATACCCACACATCACAGCATCACTGAGGCTGACATACCCACACATGACAAAATCACTGAGGTGTCATACCCACACATGACAAAATCACTGAGGCTGATATACCCACACAACATCACTGAGGCTGTCATACCCCCACATCACAGCATCACTGAGGTTGAAAATACCCACACCTCACAGCATCACTGAGGCTGTCAAAACCCACACATCACAGCATCACTGAGGTTGACATCCACACATCACAGCATCACTGAGGCTGTCATACCCCACATCACAGCATCACTGAGGCTGTCATACCCCCACATCACAGCATCACTGAGGTTGACAACCCACACATCACAAAAATCACTGAGGCTGACATACCCACACATCACAGCATCACTGAGGCTGGGCATACCCACACTCCTGTACCTGAATTATAAATACCAATAAATAATTACAGCTTCTGTACCATAATCTGAGAAAACTTCTTCAGATCGATTTCAAACTCTTGCGACTTTTTAATGGAGTATTTGTGGAGGCCATAATGACTTTTTCTCAGTTTAAAATCAAATGAAAATTTTCTTATAAGCGGAAGTAAATTCAATAACAGGAGAATGCTTTTGAGCAGGTGAATCTCTGTTAGTTTAGGTCGTGTAGGTACAAATTTAGGGAAGGTAAATAAAGTTGGGATTATTGAAATTTTATGCAATTACTGGAGAATGTTTGTCAGGTAGGCTTTAAACTTTTAGAGGGCTCGTGTTGGTATTGGGCTCCAAAGAGTGACAATTTGGCGTTTTATTAAGCTATCTTGAATATTGGTCTCCCCGCCTTTCTCTGATTTCTCTCTCTCTCTTTTCTCTCTCCTCTCTCTCTCTCTTCTCTTCCCCTCTCTCTCTATCTCTCTCTCTCTCTCTCCTCTCTCTCTCTCCCCTCTTCTCTCTCTCTCTTTCTCACTCACTAAGAGTTTGGGACTCCTCCCCGAGTGCCATCATCTCCTACCTCACAAAGTA
>NW_026508243.1:0-12275 GCF_026875155.1 Cherax quadricarinatus
CCAGGTGTTATCAGCAGGACACCAGGTGTTATCAGCAGAACACAGTGTTTCAGCAGACCACCACAGGTGTTATCAGCAGAACGAGGAAACCCGGTTTATTTAGCAGACCAAACACCGGTGTTAACAGCAACACGAGACACCAGTGTTACAGCAGACACAGACACCAGGTGTTATCAACAACACAAAACACCCGGGTTATCAGCAAAAAAAACAAGCAACACCAGGTGTTATCAGCAGACACGAGACACCAGGTGTTATCAGCAGACACGAGACACCAGGTGTTATCAGCAGACACAAGACACCAGGTGTTATCAGCAGACACGAGACACCAGGTGTTATCAGCAGACACGAGACACCAGGTGTTATCAGCAGACCAGACACCAGGTGTTATCAGCAGACACCAGGTGTTATCAGCAGACACCAGGTGTTATCAGCAGACACAAGACACAGGTGTTATCAGCAGACACCAGGTGTTATCAGCAGACACGAGACACCAGGTGTTATCAGCAGACACGAGACACCAGGTGTTATCAACAGACACTAGACACCAGGTTTATCCCGCAGATACAAGAAACCAGGTGTTTATCACAGACAACAAATCACCAGGTGTTATCGCAACACAAAACCCGGTGTTTTCAAAACACATCCCCCAGGTGTTTTTCAGCAAAAACGAGGGCACCAGTTTTTACAGCAACACAAGACACAAGGGGTTTTTTCAGCAGACACAAGACACCAGGGGTTATCCCGCAAAAAATAGAAGACACCAGGTTTTTATCAGCAGACAACCCGGTTTATCAGCAAAAAACGAACACCCGGGTTATCGCAGAAAACGAGGGCACCACGTGTTTTTCAGCAAAAAAAACAAGACCCAAAATGTTTTTCCGCAACAAAAAGACACCAGATGTTATTTAGCGGACACAAGACACCAGGTGTTTTTCAGCAGAAACAAAACCCCCCAAGGGGTTATCAGCAAAAAACGAGACGGGAAAGGGGTTTATCAGCAGACACAAGGCACCAGGTGTTATCAGCAGAAACGAGACACCCTGTTTTTTTCAGCAGACACAAGACACCCCGGTGTTATCAAGAAACAAGACACCCGGTTTTTATCACAGACACAAGACATCAAAAGGGGTTAACACAACAAAAAGACACAGGTTTTAAAAAAAACCCGAAAGAGACACCAGGTGTTAACAAGAGACACGAGAAACCCCGGGTTTTTTCCCGACACAAGACACCTGGTGTTATCAGCAGACAAAGACAAAACCCGGTTTTCAACCCGACACGAACAAATAGGGGTTTTTCAGCAGACACAAGACAAACCCGGTGGGTTTTCAGCAGACCAAAACAACCCCAGGGGGGTTATCAGCAGACACCCCGTGTTTTTTCAAAGACACCAGGTTTTTATCCCCGCAGACACAAGACACCAGGGGATATCCCGCAGACACAAGGCACCAGGTGTTTTCAGCAGACACGGGGAAAACCAGGTGTTTTTCAGCAGAAAAAGGGAAAAAAAAAAGGGTTATCAAGAAAAACACGAAAACACCAGGGTTTTAAACACAGACACAAGGGCACCCGGGTTTAAACAACAGACACGAGACCCCAGGGGTTATCACAGACCCCGAACACCAGGTTTTTATCCCCCAACCCCCAAGACACCAATGTTTATCAGCAAACAAAGACCCAGTGGGTTAAAACAGCAGACACAACACCAGGTGGGTTAAAAGCCCAAAAACGGAAAACCAGGGGATTTTCAGCAGACACAAGACACCATGGTTTTTTCAGCAGACTCGAGAAACCAGGTGTTATCACAGACAAAAAAGACCAAACCCGGTTTTTTTATCACAATACGAACACCAGGGGTTTTTGACAGACACAAAAACACAGGGGTTATCAGCCGACACGAGAAACCATTGTTTTTCAGCAGACACGAACATCAGGTGTTTTCAGCCGACCCAAGACAAAAGGGGTTATCAAGGGAGACACAAAAAAAAACCCCCAGTTTTTATCCCGCAACACGAGACAAACCCGGGGTTTTTCAGCCCCACAAAAAGACAAACCCGGTGTTTTTCAGCAGACATGAAAAACCAGGTGTTTTCATCAGACAACCAGACACCAGGGGTTTGGGGGGCAGACACCAGTGTTTTCAGCAGACCCAGGGGTTTTTTCAGCAGACCCCCAGGTGTTATCACAGACACGAGAACCCCCGGGGGGTTTGTCACAGACACCAGGGGGGGTTATCAGCAGAAAACCAGGTGTTACAGCAACACCATGTTTACAGCACACTCCAGGTGCTATCACAGACACAAACCCCAAGGGGTTATCCCCAGACACAATACCAGGGGTTATCAGCAACAGGACACCATGTTTATCAGCAGAACCAGGGGTTATCAGCAAAACACCCGGTGTTATCACAACACCAGGGTTTATCAGCAGACACGAGACCCCCATGGGGTTATCAAACAGACACCAGGTTTATCAGCAGACCGAGATACCAGGTGTTTTTCAGCAACAGCAGGTTTTTGTCAGCAAAACACCAGGTTGATCAGCAGACCAGAAAACCAAAAGGGGTTTATAAGCAGGGCCCCCAGGGGTTATCAGCAACACCCGGGGTTATCAGCAGACACCAGGTGTTTATCAGCAACACGAGACACCATGTGTTACCCAGACACGAAACACCAGGTGTTAAACAACAGATTCCCAGACCCCCAGGTGTTAACACAGGGCACGAGACAAAACCCGGTGTTTTCACAGACACGGGGCACCAGGGGTATAGCAACACAAGACACCAGGTTTTTAAACCCGCAGACACGAGACACCAGGGGTTATCAGCAGACACGAGACACCAGGTGTTATGAGCAGCACAAACACCAGGTGTTATCAGCAGACAAAAACACCAGGGGGTAAACACAGACCCCTTGACCTCCGGTGTTATCAGCAGACACAAGACAACCCGGGGTTATGACAGACACAAGACACCAGGTGTAAACAGAACACGAGACACCAGGTTTTTATCCCAAAACACCAAAAACCAGGGGTTATCAGCAACACGAACCCCAGGTGTTATCACAGACACGATCAAAACCCGGTGTTGTCATCAACAACCCGGTGTTAAACAGCAGACACCAGGTGTTATAAACAGACAAACCCGGTGTTTTTCAGCAAAACACCAGGTGCTATCAGCAACACGAGACCCCCCGGTTTCCAGACACAGATACCAGGGTTTTTCAGCAGAAACGAGACACCATGTTTTTATCACAACACCAGGTTTTTTATCAGCAGAACCCCCAGATACCAGGTTTAAACACAGAAAACCAGGTTTGATTACAACACGAGAAAACCAGGTGTTATCAGCAGTCACCAGGGTTTTTTTAGCAGACAAACCCTTTTATCACAGACAAACCCGGTTTTCCCGCAGACACGAACACCAGGGTTTTTCAGCAACACGAGACCCCCAGGTTTTTTCCCGCAGACACAAACACCTGGGTTTTCAGCCCAAAAACGAGACACCAGGTGTTTTTCATCAGACACGAGGGACCAGGTGTTTTCATTTAAAACCAAGACAAACCCCAAGGGATTATCAACAGAAAACAAGACACCAGGGGTTTTTCACAGAAAACGAGACACCAGGTGTTTTCAGCAGACACGGGACAAACCCGGTTTTTTCATCAACACAGGGACCAGGTGTTTTTCAGCAGACTCCAGACTCCAGGTGTTATCAGCAGACACAAGACTCCAGGGGGTTATCACAGACACGAGAACCCCCAAAGGGGTTTTCAGCAGACACGAGACACCAGTTTTTAAACAGCCAAATCAAGACACCAGGTTTTTAAACAGCAAAACACAAGACACCAGTGTTTTTCAGCAGAAAAACCAGGGGTTTTCGCAGACACGAGACACCCGGTTTTTATCAGCAGACACGGACACCAGGTTTTTTTCAGCAGACACAAAAACACCTGGTGTTATCAGCAGACACGAGACCCCAGGGGTTATCAGCAGACAAAGAGGCACCAGGGGTTATCATCAGACACAAGACAAAACCCGGTATTATCAGCAGACACAAGACACCAGGGTTATCACCCCCGACACAGACCCCCAGGGGGTTATCAGCAACAAAGGGGCACCCCGGTGTTTTTCATCAGAACGAGGGACCAGGGTTTTTTCACAACCGAGACTCCAGGTGTTTTCAGCAGACACAAGACACCTGGTGTTATCAGCAGAAACCCAGACAAACCCGGTGTTATCAGAGACACGAGACAAACCGGGGTTATCAGCAACACGAAAACACCAGGTTTTATCAGCAGACTCAAAAACACCAGGGTTTATCAGGGAGACACAAGACACCAGGTTTTTCAGCAGACACGAACACCAGGGGGTTATCAGCAGACACCAAAACACCAGGTGTTATCAGCAGATTCAAAAAACCAGGTTTTTTATCAGCAGGGCACAAGACACCAGGGGTTATCAGCAGAACCCCAAGACACCAGGTGTTTTTCAGAAACCAAGACAACAGGGGTTATTAAGAAAGCAAGACCCCGGGGTTTTTTCACAAAAACAAGACACCAGGGGTTATCACAGACACAAAACCAAACCCGGGGGTTATCAGCATACACAAGACACCATGTTTTCAGCAACACAAGACACCAAAGGGGTTAAAAACAGACACAAGACCGCAGATGTTATCAGCGACACCAGGTGTTATCAGCAGAACGAAAACACCAGGGTTTATCCAAAACGAGACACCAGGTGTTATCACAGACACGAACACCAGGTGTTATCAGCAGAAAACGGGGCACCAGGTGTTTTTCAGCGGACACGAGACAGCAGGTGTTAACAGCAGACACAAGGGCAAAAAGGGGGTTATCAAAGACACAAAACACCGGGTGTTATCAAAAGGGCACAACACCAGTGGGTTTTCAGCAGACACAGACACCAGGGGTTATCACAAACACAAGACACCAGGGGTTATCACAGACACAAACCCAGGTGGGGTTTTCAGCAATTTCACAAGCACCGTGTTATCAGAAGACACGGGGACACCAGGTGTTTTTCACAGACACGAGACACCAGGTTTTTAACAGCAGACAAAAAGAACCCCCATGTTTTCAGAAACACGAGGGACCCGGGGTTTCACAGACTCGAGACCTTTCCCGGTGTTTTTCAGCCCGACAGAAAACCCCCAGGTTTTTATCACAGAAAACCATGGGGTTATCAACAGACACGAGAACCAGGGTTATCAGCAGACACAGAAACCAGGGGTTTTTTCGCAACACGAGACACTAGTAGTTATTTAGCAACAAAGACACCGGGGGTTATCAGCCAAAACAAACACCAAAATTTATCAGCATACACAAAAACCAAACCCGGTGTTTATGAGCAGACACCCAAAACACCCCGGTGTTACAGCAAAAACACAAGACCCCAGTGGGTTTTCAGCAGAGCCCAGACACCAATGTTTTCACAGACACGAAAACCCAGGGGTTATCAGCAACACAAGACCCAGGGGTTTATCAGCAGACAACCAAAACCAGGTGGTTTTTAGGCCGACACAAGACAAACCCTTTTATCAAGCAGTCCCCAAGACACCAGGTGTTATCAGCAGACACAGACACCCCGGGGGGGGGTTACAGCAGACACAAAACACCCGGTGTTATCAGCAGACACAAGAACCAGGGGTTATCACAGACACCAAAGGTTTTTATCAGCAGACACAAGACCCAGGGGTTATCAGCAACACAGACCCAGGGGTATCCCGCAGACACGAGACACCAGGTGTTATCAGCAGAAAACAAGACACCCTTTTTATCAGCAGACACCCCGGGGTTATCAGCAGACACAGACACTAGATTTTTCAGCAGACCCAAAAACACCCGGTGTTATCACAGACACAAGACACCAGGGGTTATCGCCCCTACACAAGGGCCCCCAGGGTTTATGGGGCAGACACAAGAAACCAGGGGGTTTTCAGCAAAAACACAAGACCCCCATTTTTACCCGCAGAGACAGACCCCCAGGTTTTTCACAACACGAGAAATCCCGGGGTTTTCCCGCAGACACAAGACACCAGGTGACCCGCAGACACAAGACACCCGGGGTTATCAGCAGACACAAGCCCCCCATGTGTTTTCAGCAGTCACAAGACACCAGGGGTTTTTCAGCAGACACCCAGACACCAGGTTTTATCAGCAGACACAGACAACCCGGGGTTATCAGCAACAAAAAGACACCAGGGTTTTTAAGCAGACACCAGGTGTTATCGGGAGTACACAAGGGCACCAGGTGGTTTTTCAGCAACACCAGGTTTTTTACACAGACACAGGGCACCCGGTGTTATTTTAGCAACACGAGACACCAGGGGTTTTTCAGCAAAACACAAACACCAGGTGTTATCAGCAGACACCCGGTGGTTTTCCCGCAACACGAGACACCAGGTGTTATCAGCAGACACAAGACCCAGGTGTTTTTTCAGCAGGGCACAAGACAAACCCGGTGTTTTTCACAGACACAGACCCCAGGTGTTATCAGGGAAAACACAAAAAACCCGGTGTTTTTCACAGAAAACGAGACACCAGGGGTTATCGGCAAAAAACACAAGACACCAGGTGTTTTTTCAGCAGACACGAGACCCCCAGGTGTTTTTTCAGCGACACAGACACTAGGTGTTATCAGCAGCACGAGACACCAGGGGTTTTTCAGCAACACAAGACACCAGGTGTTAACAGCAGACACAAACACCAGGTGTTTTTTCACAGAAAACGGGCCCCCAGGTGTTATCAGCAGACAAAAGAAAACCAGGTGTTTATCACAACACCAGGTGTTATTTAGCAGACACAAGACACCCCGGTGTTATCAGCAACCCCGAGACACCATGTTTTATCAGCAAAACACAAGACACCAGGTGTTTCAGCAAACACAGACACCAGGTGTTTTTTCGTCAGACACAAGAAAACCAGGTGTTTTTCAGGGAGACACGAGACACCAAGTGTTTTCCCGCAAGGGCACCAGGTGTTATCAGCAGACACAAGACAAGTATTACTATAAACGACCTGACTGCCCTGTTTTCACCTTTCCCTTCAGACTGTTTTTTTAAAATTTTTTTATTCCTCAGATTATTCAGTGCATAATTTTTAAGCCTTCAAGTGAAACTTTGTAGTGAAGCCACCCACTGAAGCTCTCTTTGAAGCCTTATGGTGAACTCTCAATTGAACCCTTTCCCTACTAAATGCTTCTAGTGAAGACGTTTTAACATGCCTTCTTTTCAAGCCATTATTTGAATTCTAATGAAACTCTGTATATATTTCTCAACATCTTAAGAAAGAAGGAACACTGCAACAGGCCTACTGACCCATTCGGAGCAGGTCTATGTCCCCCCACCGGATTAGCCCAATGACCCACCCAGTCTGGTCACCTCCAATCAAGGAAAGAGCACCACACCAGACCCAGCAGCACATGCTAGTCAGGTCCAACTCACACCCACCCACGCCCACTTATGTATTTATCTAACCTATTCTTAAAACTACAAAACGTTTTAGCCTCAATAACTGTACTCGGGAGTTTGTTCCACTCATCCACAACTCTATTACCAAACTAGTGCTTTCCTATATCCTTCCTGAATCTGAATTTTTTCAACTTGAAACCATTGCTGCGAGTCCTGTCTTGGCTGGAAATTTTTCGCATGCTGTTTACATCCCCTTTATTTATTTTCCCGTTTTCCATTTATACACCTCGATCATATCCCCCCTAATTCTATGCCTTTCGAGAGAGTGCAGATTCAGGGCCCTCAGTGTATCCTCATAGGGAAGATTTCTGATTCATCTGATCAACTCTGTCATCCTCCTTTGTATGTTTTTTCCCGAGCATTTATATCTATTCCCATAATACGGGGGACCAGAACTGAGCAGCATAGTCTAAATGAGGCCTAACCAAGGATATATAGAGTTGAAGAACAACCTGAGGATTTCTATGTTTATACTTCTAGATATGAAGCCAAGAATTTCTGTTAGCCTTTTTAATGAGCACTAATGAACTGTTGACTTTGGTTATAGATTACTCCTACCAGAACTTTCCTAAATCATATTCGCAATCCTAAATTAAGATCTACATTAGTTTAGATTTATGTGGCCGCGTGGTTATTTTCCTGTCCAATCATTTAGAAATTTTTGCATTTCCTATTAAACTGCATCTTCCAACTTCACCGACCATTGCTTCAGTCTATCTCAAATCATCCTGGAGTGCTCTAGTGTCCTCATTAGAATGAATTGGACGGCCTTTTGGTGTCATCAGCGATATGCTATTTTCGATATTTATTCCCTCATCTAGTCGTTTATGTAACTAGTGAACAACAACTGCTCAACACTGAACCCTGAGGAACCCCTCTTGGACGTGCCCCCATTATGATATCTCACCATTTAATGCCAGCTCTCTGCTGCCTATTTGTCGCTATGCCTCTACCTAGGAAAAAAATTTCTCCTATTCCGTGTGGCCTTAATTTCCTTCCTCAACAGCCTCTGATGTGGGAACTCTATCGAAAGCCAATTAAGTCCATATACACAATATCATATTCATTACCATGATCTACTTCACAACACCTTAGTGAAAAAAAGTTTGTAAATTCGTAGGACAGAACGCCCCTTTGTAAAAACCGTGTTGAGATTCATTAATCAATCAGTGCCTGTCAAGATGGCTTCGAATTGCTTCAACAATTATTGATTCCATAAATTTTCCCACTATGGAGGTAAGGCTTATTGTCCATAGTTCGAAGCCAAGGACCTGTTACCTGCCTTGTAAACAGGTATTACATTTACCATTTTCCACTATCAGGCACTATGCCAGTTTGTAGTGATATGTTAAAAAGATTTACTCCCTTGCAAACAGTTTATCAGGGCCTGGGGATTTGTAAGGTTTAAGTTTCTCTATTTGTCTGAGGACCATGTCACTAGTTACTGTAATCGTGTATAGTTTATTACGTCCTGTTTCTACATAATCTATTATTTCAGAATATCGCTAGTACTTTCCTGGGTGAAAACTGAGAGGAAGTAGGTATTGAAAACTTCACACATATCCTTATCACTGTCAGTGATCTTACTAAAGTTACTCTTACACGGGCCATCTTGTCCTTAATCTTACTTCAGTATACCTAAAAGAACCCTTTTGGGTTAGTCTTTGAATCCCTTTTTTTTTTTTACACAGGGTTTTGACAAGGTTAAGGATCCCTAGCTTTATTGACAAGCTATTTACAGATTAAGGATTCCTAACTTTATGGCAAGCTAAGAGCTGTTACCTACATCAGCTCATTTGAAAGCATTTTTATTGTTTTGAGACATACAAGTAGGGAACAGATGAAGTTGGATCCATCTGTGGGCCAGCATTTTCATTTGATCAACTGACTTTATCTCGTTGACATCATTATGCTGTACGAAATGTGTTCCATACTCGAGTCATCCTGGGTATATATGATCTCAGATGGAGTGATGTTCTGGAGAAGGGTACAGCCAGAGTGAAGTTGCTGCTTTCTGCCCGTCTTGTGGCATAAAAGCTTGTTTCACGCTGTCCTCGAAGTGGATCCAAGTGTGGTACTTTGACAATATTGGCCTTGTACGTAACAGTAAGGCCACCCACATCCCTCCTATGTTGAAGGCTCTGCTGAAATGACAGATCAATCCAGGATAGGTCCAGGTGAGAGATGAAACGTCTTGCACTGTTCTCTACTCTGTCAAGCAGTCGCAGATGAGAGAGGGGGGGCAGGCAAACCAAGAAAGTGGAGCATACTCAAGGTGTGAGGGCACTTGTGCCTCGTACAGAAGCTTGCAACTCCTACTGTCAAGCAGATGCGAGATACGACGAAGTGCTGTAAGCTTCCTGGCTGCCTTGTTTGCAGGATTTACAACATGGTTCTTCATGGTTAGCTTGGAGTCAAATTTCACCCCAAGGATATCAACTTCTTCTCCAGGTGCCAACACCCTCCCATTCATCCTTACTACTGCACAGCATTACCATCATGGTGCCTAGAGACGATCATCATTTGCTTTTTCTCAGGTGCAAATGTTACTTGCCATCTATTTCCCCAAGCTGATATAGCTCTCAGCTGGTGATTGATGTAGCTTAGAGCAGCTGGCATTTCTTCTCTTGGATAAGTGAATGTCAGTGTACAGTTGTCTGCATATGCATGTGATTCTGGGATGAGATGAAGAAGGTCGTTGAAGTAGACATTCCATAACAATGGAGCCCAGCACGCTTCCTTGTAAACACACCTGCCCCAATAGGATGTCTTGCTGATTCCGTTCCATGAGAACTACACTTATAGATCTACCATGAAGGTAATCACTGAGGAGACATAGCGTAGAGCCTGCAATTCCCAGTGCTTGAAGTTTTGCTATGAGGCCCTGGTGCCACACCCGGATCGAAAGCGCCAGCAGTGTCTAGCTACCACAACAGCTGACTTTGGATTCATCCAGTGATGTAGACAGCTGTACGTCTGCACAGACAGCCCATGCTGTCTGCCAGCTTAAGTTCATATTTTCGCGCACACTCAAGTGCTGCAACCTATTTTTTAAGGCCTTGCCACTTCAGTATGCCCAGACTCTGCTCGCTCTCACTCACCAGCGGCCTGGCATCAAGACAAAAGGCCTCGCAGCTCTCTCGTGGGCATGGCCCTGCCGGGCCATGGCACAAACACACAAGCCTGTGTAACCCAACACTAGTTAACAATAAACAAAAGAAGCCTCCGAACGTATATCATTCACCCCGCGTTACAGCCTACCAAACAAGCCCGTTAAAGTGACTGGTGCCACTTAGTGGAGAGGTTTAACAACAGATCAGCAGCAGAGTAAAAATTTCCTGAAGCCATATTGACGATCACAAAGTAGTGAGGGTAGTCAAAAAAACTCTGTCATTTGTCTTGAGATTATTGTCTCAAGGATCTTACCAGTGATTGACAGGATGACTGGTCTGTAGTGCTGATTTCTGCTCTCTCTTCTTTTTGTGAACAGGGACTACATTTGCCTATTTCCATAAGAGGGCCATTTACACTGTACTAGGCAGTGCTGAAAGATGCGAGTTAGAGGTGCTGCTAGCTGGTCTGCACATCTTCTCAGCAATCTTGGGCTCAACTTGTCTGGGCCCACAGCTTTTCTTGTTCAAGCAATTTAAGAAGGAAATGCACCTCCTCCTGCCTTATTGTCCACCACTGACAGTTTTGACACAGTTCTTGCAGCTAGCCAAGGAGGGCCCTTTGCTGCATCAGGAACTTGCATTTTGGTAGCAAAGTGTTCAGCAAAGAGGTCCGCCTTCTTGACTACTAGTAGAGGTGGTCCCATCCTGTCGATTTAAGAGGTGGAATGAGTTCATCAGGCAGATAACCTTGTCTGTCCTTGACCAGGGACCACCAGATTTTGGAGCCTACCCTACCTGAAAGCTAGCTTTCTTTTAGTGTCCACCTCCATTTAGCAATGGCCCACTTTTGAACGTCACCCATATGCCTACAGGCTTGCCTGTGCAAGTTCCTGTTATAGGTGGTAGGATGTCTCTCAATACCTTTGCCATGCTTTGTACTAGCAGTAGCAGCCTCTCTACAACGAAAGCCAAAACCAAGGCTGATCTGTAGGCTTCGTCACATATTGCCAGTGAGGAATGTGTTCTTGTTGTAGATTAAGGATGTGTCCAGTGAAGGCTTTCACTTGGTTGTCAACATCCCCTTGGAGAAGAGCATTCCAATCGGGGGTGGCGAGCTCAGAGCAAAGGGCTGGCCAATTACCTCTTTCCCATAGCCAGGTTGTGCGTGTGGACTCCTCACCTCGTTCTGTTGGGATCTGAAGTGTCCCTTAAAAACAGCCTTGTGGTCAGACGATCCAACATAGCCGAGGGGTTGGCAAGTGACTATGGCTTCTGCCAGATCACTCACTACTGGGTCAAGGGAGGAGCCAGAGATATGAGTAGGGAAATCAACAAAGTTTCTCATGTCAAACACTGCAAGAAGGTCATCAGAGTCCCTCTGTATAAGGTGCTGGTTGAGGTCACCAACAATTATGAAATGTTGACAGTTGTGTTGTAGCAGAAGGGAGTCAATATTTTCCATTAGGAAGTTGATGGGGGCTGCATGTTACCACTGAGGTCTGTACATTGCACAAGTTAGTACAGAGGTACCAGTGTTTATGCAGAGCTTGAAGAAACATCATTTCAAGATGTGTAGGGTGGCAACATCAATGTTTCTGGGCAGAAAAAATTTTTAGAGAAGCCACAGCAACACCTCCTCCTTTGGCCCTCTTCTTATCCAAGGGTAG
>NW_026508244.1:0-14477 GCF_026875155.1 Cherax quadricarinatus
CATAAAAATGAAGACTGGAGTACCTGACTGCTTGAACCAGAGTGAAGACTGGTAATATATGATGCTAGAACCATAGGAAAATGGTATAAAATGACTGATAAACCAGAGTAAGACGGTAGTATACTGACTTTAAAACCCGAGTGAAAACTGGTATATACTGACTGCTAGAACCATGGGGGAAGACTGGAAATATACTGACTGATAAACCTATGAAGACGATAGTATACACTGCTAGAACCAGGGTGAAGACTGGGAGAAAACTGATGCTAGAACCTGAGTAAGACTGGGAATATACTGACTGCAGATCCCGAGTAAACTGGAGTAACAGACTGATAACCATGAGTGAAGACGGTATATACTACGCTAAACCAGGTGAAGACTGGTAGTATACGACTGCAGAACCCTGAGTTGAAGACTGGTATAAACGAAAATGATAGAACCTGAGTGAAGACTGGGGTTTTTACTGACTGTAGAACCATAGTAAACTGGTAGTATACTGACTGATAAACCAAAAGTGAAACTGGAGTATCTGACTATAAACCATGAGTGAAGAAATATATATACTGATGATAGAACCATGAGTGAAAAACTGGTATTATACTGACCTAGAACCATGAGTGAAGACTGGTAGTATACGACTATAGAACCATAGGAAGACTGGAGTAACTGACTGATAGAACCATGATAAATGGTAAAAACGACTGTAGAACCATGATGAAACGGGGATATACTGACTGTGAAAACCCGAGTGAAACGGTATATCGCTGATAGAACCAGAGTGAAACTGGGAGTAACTGACGATAGAACCTTGAGTAAACTGGTAAAATACTGACGTAGAACCAGAGTAAGACTGGGAGTATCTGATGATAGAACCATATGAAAAACTGTATATACTGACGAAAAACCATGAGTGAAGACTGGTAGTATACGACTATGAAAACCATGAGGAAGACTGTATAACTGCTGTTGAACCATAGGAAGACTGGTAGTAACGACTGATAGAACCAGGGGTGAAGAGGTAATACGACTGCTAGAACCATGAGTGAAACTGGTAGTATACTGACGCTAGAACCTATTAAGCTGGTATATACTACTGATAGAACCATGAGTGAAGACTGGGGAGTATACTCGTAAAAACCAATGGAAGACTGGAATACTGACGTAGAACCATATAAACGGTATATCTGACTGTAGAACCATATGAAGACGGTTATACTGACTGATAGAACCAGAGGAAAAAACTGGAGTATACTACTGCTAAACCATATGAAGGGGCTGGTATAAACCCCGACGCAAAACCATGAGTGAAGACTGGGAGTATACGACTGATAGAACCCTGATGAAGACTGGGAGTACTGACGTAGAAAAATGAGTGAAGACTGTGTATATGACTGATAGAACATGAGTGAAGACGGATATACTGACTGATAGAACCATGAGTGAAGACTGGTATATACTGACTCAGAACCAAGTAAGACTGTAGTATACTGACGTAGAACCAGTGAAAACGGTAGTTTTCTGAAGTTTGAACCCTAGTAAGACTGGGATTATGACTGATAAACCATAAAAACTGGTTTTTAAATGACTGAAAACAGAAAAGGGGAAGATTGGTAGTATATTGAAAATGATAGAAAACATGAGTGAAGACTGGTGTATAACGACTGAAAAAACCCTGAGTGAAACTGGTATTAACTGACTGTAGAACCAAAGTGAAGACTGGTAGTATACTGAGATAAACCATGAGAAAGACTGGATTTTACGACGAGAAACATGAGTGAAGATGGTAGTATATTGACTGTAGAACCCTGATAAAACTGGTTTTTACGACTGTGGAACCATGAGTGAAAACGTAGAACTGACTGATAAACCTGGGGTGAAGACTGGTAGAAAACTGGGGGGCTTCGAACCTGGTGAAGCCGGGTTTTGTAAACACTGAAAAAACCCTATGAAAGGGGCGGTAGAATACTGACTGAAAAAAACATATGAAGACGGAGTATACTGACTAAATTTAGAACCAAAGTATTTGCGGACAGAGTATTAGATCGATATAGAACCATGAGTGAAGACGGTAGTATCGACTGTAGAAACCTGATGAAGACTGGGAGTTACTGACGATAGAACCATGAGTGAAGACGGGAAATAACCCGACCCGCAAAAACCCGAGTGAAGCTGGTAGTAAGACGTAAACCATGAGTGAAGACGGGAGTTCGACTAAAAGAACCCGATGAAGACTGGTAGTATACTGACTGAAAAAACCATATGAAGACTGTAGTATACTGACGTAGAACCATGATGAAGACGGTAATCCCCGACATAGAACCCAAAGTGAAACGGTAAATACCCACTGTAAAAAACCCTGAGTGAAGACTGTAGTTCGACTGTGAACCTGAGTGAAAACTGGGGAGTATACGACTGATGAACCATGAGTGAAGATGGTAGTATAGACTGAAGAACCATGATGAAGACTGGGGGTATACTACGATAGAACCCTAGTGAAGACTGGGAGATAAGACTGATAGAACCATGATGAAAACTGGTAGTATACTGACTGGGGTAGAACCATGATTAAGACTGGGGGTTTTTAAAGACTGATAGAACCCTAGTGAAGACTGGTAGTATACTGACTGAAGAACCAGGTGAAGACGGTTTGTATACTGACTGCTAGAACCATGAGTGAAAACTGGAGTATACTGACTGATAGAACCATGAAGTGGACGGAGTATATGCTGCTAGTGAGTTTAAGACTGGTATACCCGATGAAAGAACCTGATGAAAGACGGAGTTCTGTGATGAACCATGATGAAGACTGGGAGTATCTGACTGTAGAACAGAGTGAAGCTGGAGTATTAAATTTTTCTGATTGAGGGAAACTGTGAAACGATGTGAACCATGATAAGATGGGGATATACTGACGATAGAACCAGAGGAAAATGGAGATACGTGTGAAAAGGTAAGACTGGAGACTGCATAGAACCATGATGAAACGGTAGTATACTGCCCGTAGAACCATGAGTGGACTGGTAGTTTAATAGGGGGTGGAAGCTGAAAAAGGAAGGTGGAACTGATTTGAAAAGGTGAGACTGGAGATCTGACTTAACCAAGGAAACTGGTAGTATAGATGAAAAAAGAGTGAAGATGGGTAACTGATGATAGAAATGGTAAAACCCCGGTTATACCCGACTGTAGAACCATGATTTAAGACTGGGAGAATATGACTGTCCCCTGAGGGAAAAGGTAATACTGTAAACCTGAGTGAAGGGGTGGTAGTATACTGACTGATGAACCATGGTGAAGACTGGGGATATACTGACTGTAAAACCCTTTAGTGGGAAAACTGTTGTTACTGACTGTAGAACCATGAGTGAAGACTGGGGGGTATACGACTGTGAAACCCTGAGTGAAGCTGGAATATACTGCTTAGAACCATGAGGAAGACTGGTAATATGACTGATAAAAAATGAGTGAAGACTGTAGAACACTGAAGAACCATGAAGGGAAACTGGTATAATACTGACTGTAGAACCATGAGTGAAGACTGGTAGTATACTGACTGTAGAACCAGATGAAAACGTATATACTGGCTTGAACCATGATGAAGACTGGTAGTATCTGACTGAAAAACCATGATGAAGAATGGTAATATATGACTGTAAACCATGATGAAGACTGGTAGTATCGACTGATAGAACCAGAGTGAAGACGTAGTAAACTACAGTAAACCAAGAGTGAAACTGGGAGTAACTGACTGAGAACCATATAAAAAACTGGTAGTATACGACTGTAGAACCCTATGAAGACTGGTAGTTTTAAATGACTGAGAACCTGAGTGAAGACTGGATATACTGACTGTAAAACCTGGGGAAGACTGGAGTATACGACTGATAGAACCAGAGTGAAGACTTAGTAACGACGTAGAACCATATGAAGACTGGTATATACTGACTGTAGAACCATGATGAAGATGGTAGTAAACTGACTGATAGAACCAGAGTGAAACTGGTATTCTGACTGAAAAAACCCTGAGTGAAGACTGGTAGTATACTGACTGATAGAAAACCCGAGGAAGACTGGATATCTGACTGATGAACCCTGAGTGAAGACGGGAGTATCTGACTGTAAACCATATGAAGACGTATATACTGACTTAGAAAACCATGAGGAAGACTGGTAGATACGACTGAAAAAACCCGAGTGAAGACTTGTATCAAATAAACCTTAAAATGAATTGAAAGAACCATGATAAACTGGGATATCTGACTGTAGAACCCTGATGAAGACTGGTAGATCTGACTATAGAACCATGATGAAGACTGGGAGTATATGAATGTAGAACCTGAGTAAGACTGGAGTATACTGACTGATAGAACCATGAGTAAGACGGTATAAACTGAAAAGAGAACCATGAGGAAGCTGGTAGTATACTGATGTAGAACCAGATAAGCTGGTAGTATACTGACAATAGAACCATGATTTAAGAAATGGAGTATACTGACGTAGAACCAGAGTGAAACTGTAGTAACTGCTGGTAGAACCATGATGAAGACTGGATATACGACGTAGAACCATGAGGAAAAACGGTATAACTGACTGTAGAACCAGAGTGAAACTGGGAGTATACTGATGTAGAACCATGATGAAAACGGTATATAACTGACTGTAAACCATGAGTGAAGACTGGTAGATACTGCTGAAAAAACCATGAGTAAGACTGGGGTATACTGCTTGTAGAACCATGGTGAAGACGGTAGTATATGCTGATAGAACCCTGAGGGGAAAACTGGTAGTATACGACGTAAAACCCGATGAAAAACTGGAGTATAAAATTGCAGAACCAAAGGAAAAAACTGGTTTATACTGCTGATAGAACCATGATGAAGACTGGTATATACTGACGTAAACCTGAGTAAAACTGGTAGTATATGACTGATAGAACCATATAAAAACTGGTATACGACTGTAAACCCTGAGTGAAACTGGTAGATACTGATGTAAAAACCAGAGTGAAAACTGTGAATCTGACAGAACCCCTGAGTGAAGACTGGTAGTTACTGACGTAGAACCATTATAAGACTGTAGTATATGACTGTAGAACCATGAGTAAGACGTTATACTGACTGATGAACCATGGTGAAACTGGTAGATACGACTGTAAAAACCATGAGTAAGGGTATATATGACTTGAACCAGAGTGAAACTGGTAAATACTACTGAAAACCCTATGAAGACTGGTAGATACTGACTGTAGAACCCCGAGTGAAGACTGGAGTATACTGACTGTAGAACATGAGTTAAGACTGGTAGTATACGATGTAAACCAGATGAAGATGGTATTTTAATGCTTAGAACCCTGAGTGAAACGGTAGTATACGACTGTAGAACCATGAGTGAAGACTGGTAGTTTCGACTGATAAACCATGATGAAGACTGGTAATCTGACTGTAAACCATGATGAAACTGGTAGTAACGACGTAGAACCATGAGTAAGACGGTAATACCGACTGAAAAAACCCTGATGAAGATGGTAATATACTACGTAAACCCGAGTGAAGACTGGTAGTTACGACTGATAGAACCATGATGAGACTGGTAGAATACGACTGTAAAACATATGAAGACTGGTAGTAACTGACGTAGAACCAAAGAGTGGACTGGTAGAAACGACGTAAACCATGAGTGAAGACTGTATATAACGACTGTAGAACCATGATGAAGACTGTATTACTGCTATAGAACCATGAGGAGACTGTGTATCGCTTTAAAACCCTGAGTAAGACTGGTAGTATACTGACTGATTTTAAAACCATGATAACTGGGAGTATCTGACTATAGAACCATGATAAGACTGGTAGTATACTACTGATAAACCAGAGTGAAGACTGGTAGTATATGACTATAAACCAAATAAGACTGGTGTATCTGACTTAGAACCATGAGTGAAGACTGGTATATACTGCTGATAGACCATGATGAGACTGGAGTATACTGACTGTAGAACCATGAGTGAAGAGGTAGATACTACTGTAGAACCCTGGGGAAGACTGGGAGTATAGACTGAAAGAACATGAGGGAAACGGTAGTAAAAACTGACTGTAGAACCATGAGTGAAGACTGGTAGAACTGACTGATAGAACCATGAGTGAAGACTGGTAGTAACTGACTGATAGAACCATGAGTGAAGACTGGTAGTAAAACTGACGAAAACCATGATGAAGACTGGATAACTGACTGATAGAACCATGAGTGAAACGGGATATACTGACTGTAAACCAGAGGAAAACTGGAGTATACTGACTGATAGAACCAGAGTAAACTGGGAGTATACTGATGTAAAAACCAGAGTGAAGACTGGTAGTTATGACTTAGAAACCCCTGATAAACGGTAGTAATACTGACTGTAGAACCAGAGTGAAAACGGTATATCTGACTGAAAACCTGGAAAACTGGTATATACGACTGATAGAACCAGAGTGAAGCTGTAGTATACGACCTAAAACCAGAGTGAAGACTGGTATATACTACTGAAGAACCAGGTGAAGCTGGTAGTAACGACTGTAGAACCATGAGTGAAAAACTGGTAGTATCTGACTGATAGAACCTGAGTGAAGACTGGTAGAATGACGATAGAACCATGATAAGACTGGGATATACGACTGATGAACCATGATGAAACGGTAGTATACTGACGTAACCATGATAAATTATAAAAATGACTGTTTGAAACCCAAAGGGAAATGGGAGTTATGACTGTAAACCCCCTGAGGAGATTTTTTGACGCTAAAAACCAGATTTAAGAATGGATATACTGTAAATAGAAAAATATGAAGACTGGTATATAAGCTGTTTTTAGAAATGGAAACTTTGGTGTATATGACTGATTTAAACATGGTAAATTATATACGATGAAAACCATGGGTAAAATGTTTGTATACGCTGAGAAATGGTGAAAATGGGATAAATGATAAAAAACCCTAGTGAAGACGGTTAACTGGGATAGAACCCTATAAGTGGTATAATGTTAAAAGAGGAAAAATGGTAAACGACTGTGAAAAAACCAAAAAGATGGGTAGAAATACTGAAAACCATGAGAAGATGGTGTAAACTGTTTTGAACATATGAAGACTTTGGGGTAAAAATGTGTGAAACCCCTGGTGAAAGACTGGTAGATACTGACGGGTAGAAATAAAAATGAAACTGGGGTTTCGCTGTAAAACCATAAATAAGATGGGAGTAACTGACTAAAGAAATGTGAACGGATAACACGATAGAAATGGTGAAAACTGGTAATAAAGATTAGAAAATGTGAAAACTGGTAGATACGATGTAAGAACCCGAAAAACGGTAGTATAAGGACTGTAAACCATATGAAAACCTGGATTTTATTAGTAGAAATGGTGAAAAAGGGGATAATGTTAAACATTTTGGGGCAGGTTTAAAATTACCTCAAGATTAACAAGCAATGATATATTCAGTGGTAAAAATTACAGTAAACAAATTACAATATGAAGTACAAATGAGTATTTTTAAATAATGAAAATCTGAATATTTCAACTAAGAAGAATTATAGCTGTACAAATTTGTAGTATAACAGTGTATAATGTAACAAAATGATCACTATACTATATGTAGTCATATAATTTAAATCATAACTGTAGTGCAGAAACAGGTCATGTGGTCATTAGATGAGTTAGTGTACAGTCATGAGAATGGTGGAGAATAGAGTATTTTATTAAGTAATGTAATTAAAAAACATAGTTTGATAGGGTGACAGGTTATACATTCAGGAGATAGAGTTATTCAGTATTTATTTAGTTGTGGGTGAGTAAGTGGGTTTTAAGAGGAGTCTTGAACTGGTAAACGGACAGTGTTTCTTTTGTATTTTATAAATACTTTATAGAAAGATGTTCAGAACAGTCACTGGAAAACAACACTGAGAAAGTTGTGTGTTGTAACATTGTGTTGTGACGACTAGAATGTTGAGACGTTGTAACATTGTGTTGTGACGACTAGTAATGTTGAGACGTTGTAACATTGTGTTGTGACGACTAGTAATGTTGAGACGTTGTAACATTGTGTTGTGACGACTAGTAATGTTGAGACTGCATAACATTGTGTTGTGACGACTAGTAATGTTGAGACTGGATAACATTACAAGGATTAGTAATGTTGAACTGGATAACATTACAAGGATTAGTAATGTTGAGACTGGATAACATTAAAAGGATTAGAAAATTTGAGACTGGATAACATTACAAGGATTAGTAATGTTGAGACTGGATAACATTACAAGGATTAGTAATGTTGAGACTGGATAACATTACAAGGATTAGTAATGTTGAGACTGGATAACATTACAAGGACTAGTAAATTTTGAGACTGGAAAACATTCCAAGGATTAGTAATGTTGAGTTGTGATAAAATGGTTTTGAAAACCGACAATTGAAGAACTGAGACACTTATGCAACATATGGGAATCTTTATTGAGGAAACGTTTCGCCACACAGTGACTTCATCAGTCCAATACAAAGTAGAAATGGGTAAGGAGAGGAGGAGTTTGAGGTAATCAGTCCCCTCAGCCTGGAATCAAAGTGTTCAGTCCACCACAAGAGTGATGGACTGTTCTCTTTGTTTCTCTGTGTTCCTCTCTGTCTCAGTTTCTCTCTGATATTCGTCCCTTATCAGTAGTTTGTTTTCAGTTGCGTCTCCACCTTTCCCTTTACAAAATCCTTCTCTCCCTCTTCCATTCTCTTTGGGGCTCTTCCTCTCTTCCTACTCATAAACTTCTCCCCCCCACTCCCCCATCTATCCCCCACTCCTCCACCTATTTCCCACTCCATCTATCTCCCAACTCCCCCATCTATCTCCCCACTCACCCCATCTATTTTCCCACTCCACCATCTATCTCCCACTCCACCATCTATCTCCCACTCCCACCATCTATCCCCCACTCCACCCATCTGTTTCCCACTGCTCTCTTATCATGTAAACATTATTCGCGGTTGAGCCTCAGCATTTGGGGAAGGAATGTAAGACACATGGAGGGGCGGGCCAGACCATCACGTATTTGACGCCGCCAAGATAAAAAAATAGAAACTTGGAGGGCGTATCAGGCATTGTTACGAGTTAAAAAAACTTGGGGTATAAGTCTTCGAGGAGGTGCGGTGGTAGGGAGGGAGGAGGTCCCAGCGGTTGGGAGGGAGGTAGGTACCGTGGTAGAGAGGGAGGGAGGGAGGGGTACAGTGGTAAGGAGGGAGGAGGTACAGTGGTAGGGAGGGAGGAGGTCCAGATTTAGATATTTTCGATTTTTTGCCACTGAAGTAACTAGATATTGTGAACCACATATCCATCCTGGGAGGGTAGCACAAGAGCATGTGGATACACAAGGCCTAAGAACTAGGCCCCAAAAGGGTTATCAGAATTACATCTGGATTTATATCTAGGGTTTTCAGTTATTTTGTTACAAGCAAATTTAGGAAATTTGCTTAATATATCTGGAATCTTTTTTCATTAATAAAATTTTTTGACATGTCACATAAGTTATTTTTACTGTCTATCCCTAATTCCTAAAAAAAGTGGACAAATAAGCGCATAGTGCTCAAAGTAATGATCACGGGATTGGCCACATACTTTGTATTTGATTTGATCATCATTCTGTGTGTTCTCCCAAACTGCCAGAAGTACTTGTAACCAAGCCTAAGCCTGGCCACTACAACATCAGTCAGTACTTGTAACCAACCTAAGTCTGCCACTACAACATCAGTCATACTTGTAACCAAGCCTAACCCTGGCCACTACAACATCAGTCAGTACTTGTAACCAAGCCTAAGCCTGGCCACTACAACATCAGCAGTACTTGAAACCCCAAGCCTAAGCCTGGCCACTACAACATCAGTCAGTACTTGTAACCAAACCTAAGTCGGGGCCACTACAACATCAGTCAGTACTTGTAAACCAAGCCTAAGTCTGGCCACTACAACATCAGTCAGTATTTGTAACCAAGCCTAAGTCTGGCCACTACAAAAATCAGTCAGTACTTTTTAAACCAAGCCTAAGTCGGGGCCACTACAACATCAGTCAGTATTTGTAACCAAAGCCTAAGTCTGGCCACTACAACATCAATCAGTACTTGTAACCAGCCTAAGCCTGGCCACACAACATCAGTCAGTACTTGTAACCAAGCCTAACCCGGGCCCAAACTACAACACCCGTCAGTACTTGAAAACCAAGCCTAAGCCTGGCCACTACAACATCAGTCAGTACTTGTAACCAAGCCTAAGCCTGGCCACTACAACATCAGTCAGTCTTGAAACCCAAGCCTAAGCCTGGCCACTACAACATCAGTCAGTACTTGAAACCCAAGCCTAAGCCTGGCCACTAAAAGCATCATTCAGTACTTGTAACCAAGCCTAAGTCTGGCCACTACAACATCAGTCATACTTGTAACCAAGCCTAAACCTGGCCACTACAACATCAGTCAGTATTTTGTAACCAAGCCTAAGTCTGGCCACTACAACATCAGTCAGAAACTTGTAACCAAGCCTAAGCCTGGCCACTACAAAAAAATCAGTCAGTACTTGTAACCAAGCCTAAGCCTGGCCACTACAACATCAGTCAGTACTTGTAACCAAGCCTAAGCCTGGCCACTACAACATCAGCCCAGTACTTGTAACCAAGCCTAAGTCTGGCCACTAAAAACATCAGTCAGTACTTGTAACCAAGCCTAAGTCTGGCCACTACAACATCAGTCAGTACTTGTAACCAAGCCTAAGCCTGGCCACTACAACATCAGTCATACTTGTAACCAAGCCTAAGCCTGGCCACTACAAACATCAGTCAGTACTTGTAACCAAGCCTAAGTCTGGCCACTACAACATCAGTCAGTACTTGTAACCAAGCCCTAAGCCTGGCCACTACAACATCAGTCAGTACTTGTAACCAAGCCTAAGCCTGGCCACTACAACATCAGTCAGTACTTGTAACCAAGCCTAAGCCTGGCCACTACAACATCAATCAGAAACTTGTAACCAAGCCTAAGTCTGGCCACTACAACATCAGTCAGTACTTGTAACCAAGCCTAAGCCTGGCCACACAACATCAGTCAGTACTTGTAACCAAGCCTAAGTCTGGCCACTACAACATCATCAGTACTTGTAACCAAGCCTAAGCCTGGCCACTACAACATCAGTCAGTACTTGTAACCAAGCCTAAGTCTGGCCACTAACAACATCAGTCAGTACTGTAACCAAGCCTAAGCCTGGCCACTACAACATCAGTCAGTACTTGTAACCAAGCCTAAGTCTGGCCACTACAACATCATTTCAGTACTTGTAAACCAAGCCTAAGCCTGGCCACACAACATCAGTCAGTACTTGTAACCACCCTAAGCCTGGCCACTACAACATCAGCCCAGTACTTTAAACCCAAAGCCTAAGTCTGGCCACTACAACATCATTCAGTTACTTGTAACCAAGACCAATAAGCCTGCCACTACAACATCAGCCCAGTACTTGTAACCAAGCCTAAGTCTGGCCACTACAACATCAGTCAGTACTTGTAACCAAGCCTAAGCCTGGCCACTACAACATCAGTCAGTACTTGTAACCAAGCCTAAGGCCTGGCCACTACAACATCAGTCAGAAACTTGAACCAAGCCTAAGCCTTTGGCCACTACAACATCAGTCAGTACTTGGTAACCAAGCCTAAGCCTGGCCACTACAACACAGTCAGTACTTGTAACCAAGCCTAAGCCTGGCCCTACAACATCAGCCCAGTACTTGTAACCAAGCCTAAGCCTGGCCACTACAACATCAGTCAGTACTTGTAACCAAGCCTAAGCCTCGCCACTACAACATCAGTCAGTACTTGTAACCAAGCCTAAGCCTGGCCACTACAACATCAGTCAGTCTGTTCACATTGCAAGTTGCTCCATAAACATATTTATCTATGTTCATGTTATCATAGTGGGTTATAGATCTAAACTTCTAAATGCATTCCTATAACTTTTAGTTTCATTATTTACTTCTCTCCTAATATTCCTAATGCTAGACACAGATATACCAAAGTTATATTCTACATTATTCTTCAGGGTCCTTTTCTTGGCTAGCATATCAACTTTATCATGAAGGAATAATCCAATGTGTGATGGGATCCATAATGTACGTTAATTCCTTTTTCCCGGATTTTTGAGTATCTGTATCTGACTTACAGTGAGAGGGAGGAGGTACAGTGGTAGGGAGGGAGGAGGTACAGTGGTAGGGAGGGAGGAGGTACAGTGGTAGGGAGGGAGGTAGAGTGGTAGGGAGGGAGGAGGTACAATGGTAGGGAGGGAGGAGGTACAGTGTAGGGAGGGGGGTAGAGTGGTAGGGAGGGGGGAGGTACAATGGTAGGGAGGGAGGAGGTACCCGTGGTAGGGAGGGAGGAGGTACAGTGGTAGGAGGGAGGAGGTACAGTGGTAGGGGAGGAGGTACAGTGGTAGGGAGGGAGGAGGTACAGTGGTAGGGAGGGAGGTAGGTGGTAGGGAGGGAGGAGGTACAATGGTAGGGAGGGAGGAGGTACAGTGGTAGGGAGGGAGGAGGTACAGTGGTGGGAGGGGAGGTACAGTGGTAGGGAGGGAGGAGGTACAGTGGTAGGGAGGGAGGTAGAGTGGGAGGAGGGAGGGGGTACAATGGTAGGGAGGGAGGAGGTACAGTGGTAGGGAGGGAGGTAGAGTGGTAAAGGGGGGGAGGAGGTACAATGGTAGGGAGGGAGGAGGTACAGTGGTAGGGAGGGAGGAGGTACAGTGGTAGGAGGGAGGAGGTACAGTGGTAGGGAGGGAGGAGGTACAGTGGTAGGGAGGGAGGAGATTAGTGGTAGGGAGGGAGGTAGAGTGGTAGGGAGGAGGAGGTACAGTGGTAGGGGGGAGGAGGGACAGTGGTAGGGAGGGGGGAGGTACAGTGGTAGGGAGGGAGGAGGTACAGTGGTAGGGAGGGAGGAGATATAGTGGTAGGGAGGGAGGAGGTACAGTGGTAGGGAGGGAGGAGGTACAGTGGTAGGGGGGGAGGAGGTACAGTGGTAGGGAGGGGGGAGGTACAGTGGTTTTGGGAGGGAGGAGGTACAGTGGTAGGGGGGGAGGAGGTACAGTGGGAGGGAGGGGGGTACAGTGGTAGGGAGGGAGGAGGTACAATGGTAGGGAGGGAGGAAAGGTACAGTGGTAGGGAGGGAGGGGGTACAGTGGTAGGGAGGGAGGAGGTACAGTGGTAGGGAGGGAGGAGGTACAGTGGTAGGGAGGGGGGAGATATAGTGGTAGGGAGGAGGAGGTACAGTGGGAGGGAGGGAGGAGGTACAGTGGTAGGGAGGGAGGAGGTACAGTGGTAGGGAGGGAGGAGGTACAGTGGTAGGGAGGGAGGAGGTACAGTGGTAGGGAGGGAGGAGGTACAGTGGTAGGGAGGGAGGGAAAGAGTGAAGATTCCCTCTATCTTCCTCCTTCCCTTCCACTCTTCTCTTCCTCCATTTCCTTTCTTCATCCTTCAGCCTCTCCGTCCTTCCTTCTCTCTCTCTCTCCTCCTCCCCCACGACCTACCTCCCTTAACCTTTCTCCAATGAACTGCCTCCAATGACCTGCCTTCACTGACCTGCCTTCACTGACCTGCCTACACTAGGCCTCAGCTTTCGGAAAAGAAGTTGACTGGCGGACGCCGGAGACCCGGAAGAAGAAAAAATCAAGTTTGTTGTGAGTGGAGGAGAGGAGAAAGTTTGTGGTTTACGGGGCGCCAGAGTGGGACAAGTTGGTGAAATGTTGAGGTTTGTGTCTTTCCTCAGTCCCCCCCTTACCCGACCTCCGCTGCTTCACCACCAGGAATTGTGCCAGAGAGACACAGTGAGACACACACACACACACACACACACACACACACACACACACACGTGATGTTTGAGATAGTATCATTGAACTGAAGAATTTAACTTTTTTTTTTAACTTGCCAGTTTTCTAAACCATTTACATCACATAATTGAATTTTATCTATTTTTCTGATCGTCGAGTTACACTTATCGGGTGTCGAGCTCTGGCTCCTGGCCGCGCCCCTTTCCTCGCTGCACCCCCCTCGTAGCTATTGGGTTAATCTAGTTGCAGTTCTTGGGACATTATCTGACGTCTAATTATAGCCATATTTTTTTAAAGGGGTGGAGGGGTAAGCCAGTGGAAGGCTTCGGTCAGATGATCAAAAGCTCCAGCTGCGGGTCATCATATAACTAAAACCCGCGTCAGGAAAGACTTGTCCTGTTTCCTGACAAGCCTTACCTAAAGTATAGACAAATAACTCGTACATAGGAGAGAGGAGCTTACGACGACGTGTCGGTCCGACTTACATAGTCACACCTAACCTGATCTGGCGAGGCTCTACACCGATGTTATTTATTATAAGATACTGATGGTATATGTAGTATAAATAAGGATTCTTTATTGAGGCTCCAGAAGGTATTCTTTTGAAGTTTTCCGCCTC
>NW_026508245.1:0-11801 GCF_026875155.1 Cherax quadricarinatus
GGCTCATTTAATTAATTTTTACTACGAGATTCCTTCTTTTCTGTGATGTGAACATCTTACGTCTTTTTCTGATTCTCGTGTGTACCAGGTCATTTCAATTCATTCATCAAAATGTTTCTCCTACATGAGGTTTTCATCTCTTAGTAACTTCTTATTCTTCTTGATTCTCCGGTACTCCCCGGCCCTGGTCTTTTCCAGATGGTGACCCGGCTTGGGCTCCCTGTCTGGGAGGTCTGAGACCTATTCTGCCATGGGAAGGGGTATAAGTCCTCCTCATTTTTGGGACCAATTGTCCCAATAGCCCCATTCCCCGCCGTCACGGGGCTCGTAGGAGAAGTTGGGCCCTGGTCTGCCATTTTCCCCTCCAGGGGATGCTTGTGGGAATGGATCTTGTGAGCTGCAGGGGGTAGCAAGCTCTGGCTCTCGCCCCTTTCCCCCGCCCTGAAGGGCTCGTGGGAATAGTGTCCACCTTCTCTCACCTCTCAGCAACGTTGATAACTCTTATCTGTTTGGGTTTATTTGCTTTCCTGGCACAGAATTTTTTTTTTTGTCATAATTATATGCTTAATTGGAAAGGCAACCTGCAAGACATCACAAAGGAAAAATACCTTACATAAGTTATTATCGCGAAAAATTTACCAATACAATGTAAAAGTTGTTGCTTTCACATCTTGTTGTCACTGAATTAAAAAAGTTTTTAAATTTTCTCGTTAAGCTTTTCAACAAATAATGTCATAGGTCCAAAGTTCCTATATTCCACAAAAGACACACTAACAGTTAATTTAACAGTCTTACCTGCTTTTACGGAATTCACCATGCTAGTGTCTAATTGTTATCAAGTCACTATGCGCATCAACATAAATCACACGGATAAGTAAGACACATGTGCAGCAATGATCTAACTTTATTTCGGAACTTTTCGCCTACACAGTGGGCTTCTTCAGTTGAGCATAGAAAAGTTAGCAGAAGCAGTAGAGATGAGAAGATGATGTAATCAGTTCATCACCCTTGAACACGTAGTTATGAGGTGGTCAGTCCCTCAGCCTGGAGAGGAGTAAAATTAACGTAATTATCATTCAACGATCAGTCTGCATTCTCAGTGTTTGTTTAACATGAGCACTTATTATCGTTGTTAACAATGCTAGATGCAACAAAGCACGAAAGAAAAACTTAAGAAAAATTAGCATAATCATGTGTAACTAAGCTAGGTTGTCATGATTAGTCAAAGTGTTGCAGTCCCCCCAAAAAAGATAGTATCCATAACATCCGCTTCATTTTTTATTATTATTAACAAGTAGGTTATTCCCTCGTTACTCTGTATTAGTACAAATTTTTAACTAACGCGAATAACTAACAACATTTGTTACAAAGACTGTTTAAACGAATTTACTATTATTAATTTGTTATTACAGTCCATTACATTAAAAAGAAATATAGCATACACCACTAAGTTCGTGACTCAGTCTGAAGTTGATATTCAAGTCATTAGTATTAACGGTAACAACAGGGAAAGATAAGCTGGGTTCTCACTTTGTTGAGACACCGACCATGTGCAGACCAAGTCACCCAGGGTAGCCACACACCTCCCGTCCATCACCCAGGGGGAGCCAACACACCTTCCCGTCCATCACCCAGGGTACCCACACCTTCCCGTCCATCACCCAGGGTAGCCACACACCTTCCCGTCCATCACCCAGGGTAGCCACACACCTTCCCGTCCATCACCCAGAGTATTCACACACCTTTCCCCTCCATCACCCAGGGTAGCCACACACCTTCCCGTCCATCACCCAGAGTAGTCACACACCTTCCCGTCCATCACCCAGGGTAGCCACACACCTTCCCGTCCATCACCCAAGGTAGTCACACACCTTCCCGTCCATCACCCAGGGTAGCCACACACCTTCCCGTCCATCACCCTGGGGAGCCACATACCTTCCCGTCCATCACACAGAGTATTCACAACCTTCCCCTCCATCACCCTGTTAGCCACACACCTTCCCGTCCATCACCCAGGGTAGTCACACACCTTCCCGTCCATCACCCAGGGTAGTCACACACCTTCCCGTCCATCACCCAGGGTAGCCACACACCTTCCCGTCCATCACCCAGGATAGTCACACACCTTCCTGTCCATCACCTAGGGTAGCCACACACCTTCCCGTCCATCACCCAGGGTAGCCACACACCTTCCCGTCCATCACCCAGGGTAGTCACACACCTTCCCGTCCATCACCCAGGGTAGCCACACACCTTCCCGTCCATCACCCAGGGTAGTCACACACCTTCCCGTCCATCACCCAGGGTAGCCACACCTTATCGTCCATCACCCAGGGTAGCCACACACCTTCCCGTCCATCACCTAGGGTAGCCACACACCTTCCCGTCCATCACCCAGGGTAGTCCCCAAAACCTTCCAGTCCATCACCCAGGTAGCCACACACCTTTCCTGTCCATCACCAAGGGTAGCCACACACCTTCCCCCTCCATCACCCAAAGTAGCCGCACACCTTCTCGTCCATCACCCAGGGTAGTCCAAGTCCCGTCCATCAACCCCGGTAGCAACACATTCCCGTCCATCATCCAGGGTAGTCACACCCTCCCGTCCATCACAAAGGTAGTCCACACACCTTCCCGTCCATCGCCAGGGTAGCCCCACACCTTCCCGTCCATCACCCAGGGTAGCCACAACACTTCCCGTCCATCACCCAGGGTACCACCCCAAACCCTTTCCCCTCCATCAACCAGGGTACCACACACTTTCCCCTCCATCACCCAGGGTAGCCACCACACCTTCCCGTCCATCACCCAGGGTAGCCACACACCTTTTCCCGTCCATCACCAAAGGTAGCCACACCTTTCCCCTCCATCACCAGGAAGCCACACCTTCCCGTCCATCACCCCCGGGGAGCCACACACCTTCCCGTCCATAACCCAGGGTAGCCACACACCTTCCCGTCAATCACTCAGGATAGCCACACACCTTCCCGTCCATCACCCAGCGTAGCCACACACCTTCCCGTCCATCACCCAGGGTAGCCACACTCCTTCCCGTCCATCACCCAGGGTAGCCACACACCTTCCCGTCCATCACCCAGGGGTGTCATCACACACCTTCGCGTCCATCACCCAGGGTAGTCACACACCTTCCTGTCCATCACCTAGTGTAGCCACACACCTTCCCGTCCATCACCCAGGGTAGCCACACACCTTCCCGTCCATTTACCCAGGGTAGCCACACACCTTCCCGTCCATCACCCAGCGTAGCCAAACACCTTCCCATCCATCACCCAGGGAAGCCACACACCTTCCCGTCCATCACCCAGGGTAGCCACACACCTTCCCATCCATCACCCAGGGTAGCCACACACCTTCCCGTCCATCACCAAAGGTAGCCACACACTTTCCCGTCCATCACCCAGGGAAGCCATACACCTTCCCGTCCATCACCCAGGGTAGCCACACACCTTCCCGTCCATAACCCAGGGTAGCCACACACCTTCCCGTCAATCACTCAGGATAGCCACACACCTTCCCGTCCATCACCCAGCGTAGCCACACACCTTCCCGTCCATCACCCAGGGTAGCCACACTCCTTCCCGTCCATCACCTAGGGTAGCCACACACCTTCCCGTCCATCACCCAGGGCAGTCACACACCTTCTCGTCCATCACCCAGGTATCACACACCCTTTCCCGTCCATCACCTAGGTAGCCACACACCTTCCCTTTCCCTTAAACCCCGGGGAGCCGCACACCTTCCCATCCATCACCCAGGGTAGTCACACACCTTCCCGTCCATCACCCAGGGTAGCAACACACCTCGTCCATCATCCAGGGTAGTCACACGCCTTCCCGTCCATTACCAAAGGTAGTCACACACCTTTACCGTCCATCACCCAGGGTAGCCACACACCTTCCCGTCCACAACCAGGGTAGCCACACACCTTCCCGTCCATCACCCAGGGTAGTCACACACCTTCCCGTCCATCACCCAGGGTATCCAGACACCTTCCCGTCCATCACCCAGGGTAGCCACACACCTTCCCGTCCATCACCCAGGGAAGCCACACACCTTCCCCTCCATCACCCCGGTAGCCACACCCTTCCCGTCAATCACCAAAGGTAGCCACACACTTTCCCTTCCATCACCCAGGGAAGCCATACACCCCTTTCCCCTACATCACCCAGGTAGTAACACACTTCCCCGTCCATCACCCAGGGTATCCAAACACCTTCCCATCCATCACCCAGGGTAGCCACACACCTTCCCGTCCATCACCCAGGGGAAACCACCACCTTCCCGTCCATAACCCAGGGTAGCCACACAACCCTTTCCCGTCAATCATTCAGGATAGCCACACACCTTCCCCTCCATCACCCATGGTAGCCACACACCTTCCCGCCACACCCAGGGTATGTCCCACACACCTTCCCGTTCATCAACCAGGGAAGCCACACACGTTCCCCTCCATCAATCAGGGTAGCCACACACCTTCCCATCCATCACCCAGGGTTGCCACACACCTTCCCGTCCATCACCCAGGGAAGCCACACACCTTCCCGTCCATCACCCAGGGTAGCCACACACCTTACCGTTCATCACCAAGGGTAGCCTCACACCTTCCCGTCCAACACCCAAAGTAGCCACACACTTTCCCGTTCATCACCCAGGGTAGCCACACACCTTCCGGTCCATGACCCAGAGTAGCCACACACTTTCCCGTCCATCACGCAGCGTAACCTCAGACCTTCCCGTCCATCACCCGGGGTAGCCACACACCTTCCCGTCCATCGCCCAGGGTAGCCACACGCCTTCCCATCGATCACCCAGGGGAGCCACACATCTTCCAGTCCATCACCAGGGTAGCCACACACCTTTCCGTCCATCACCCAGGGTAGTCACACACCTTCCGGTCCATCACCCAGGGTAGCAACACATCTTCCCGTCCAACCCCCAGGGTTGCCACACACCTTCACGTTCATCATCAAAGGTAGCCACACACCTTCCCATCCATCAACAGGGTAGCCACACACCTTCCCGTCTATCACCCAAGGTAGCCTCACACCTTCCCGTTCGTCACCCAGGGAAGCCACAAACCTTCACGTCCATGACCAAGGGTAGCCACATACCTTCCCGTCCATCACCCAGGGTAGACACACACCTTTCTGTCAATCACCGAGGGTAGCCACACACCTTTCCGTCCATCACCCAGGGTAGTCACACACCTTCCGGTCCATCACCCAGGGTAGCAACGCATCTTCCCGTCCATCAGCCAGGGTAGCCACACACCTTCCGGTCCATCACCCAGGGTAGCCACACACCTTCCCGTCCATCACCCAGGGTAGTCACACACCTTCCCGTCATTCACCCAGAGTAGCCACACACCTTCCCGTCCATCACCAGGGTAGCCACACACCTTCCCGTCCATCACCCAGGGTAGCCACACACCTTCTTGTCCATCACCCAGGGTAGCCACAAACCTTCCCGTCTATCATCCAGGGTAGTCACACACTTTCCCGTCTATCACCCAGGGTAGCTACACATCTTCCCGTTTATTACCCAGGGTAGCCACACAACTTCCCGTCCATCATCCAGGGTAGCCACTCACCTTCCTGTCCATCACCCTGGTTAGCAACACACCTTCCCGTCCAACACCCAGGGTAGCCACACATCTTCCCGTCCATCACGCAGCGTAGCCTCAGACCTTCCCGTCCATCACCCGCGGTAGCCACACTCCTTCCCGTTCATCGCCAAGGGTAGCCACACGCCTTACCGTCCATCACCCAGGGAAGCCACACACCTTCCCGTCCATCACCCAGGGTAGTCACACACCTTCCTGTCCATCACCCAGGGTAGCCGCATACCTTCCCGTCCATCACCCAGGGTAGGCACACACCTTTCCGTCCATCACCAGGGTAGCCACACACCTTCCAGTCCATCACCCAGGGTAGACACACACCTTCCCGTCCATCACGCAGGGTAGCCACACATTCCCGTCCATCAACCAAGGTAGCCGCACACCTTCCCGTCCATCACCCAGGGTAGTCACGCACCTTCCCGTCCATCAACCAGGGTATCCACACACCTTCCCATCCATCACCCAGGGTAGCAACACACCTTCCCGTCCCATCACCCAGGTACCACATACTTCCCGTCATCAATCAGGATGCCACACACCTCCCGTCCATCACCTCAAAGTGCCACACACCTCCCGTCAATCACCCAGGGGTAGCCACACACCTTCCCATCCATCACCCAGGGTTGCCACACACCTTCCCGTCCATCACCCGGGGGCAGCCACACACCTTCCTTCCATTCACCCAGGTACCACACACCTTACCGTTAATCACCAGGTAGCCACACATCTTCCCATCCATCACCCACGGAAGCCCACACACCTTCCGTTCCCGATCACCCAGGCAGGCCAGTCTACACCTACCCCCGTCCATCACCAGGTTAGCCCCAACACCTTCCCTCCATCACCAGGGAAGCCACAACACCTTCCCGTTTCCAATCACCCGGGGCAGCCCCACACCTTCCCGTCCTTTCACCCAGGGTAGCCCACACAACACACCTTCCGTCCATCACCCAGGGTAGCCCACACTCCTTCCCGTTTCATCATCGAAGGTAAGCCACACACCTTCCATCCATCAAACCCAAGATATCCACACGCCTTCCCCGTCCATCACCCAAAGTAAGCCATACACCTTCCCGTCTATCAGCCCAGGGTAGCCACGCTCGTTCCCATCCATCAACCAGGGTAGCCACACATCTTCCCGTCTATCACCCAGGGTAGACACACATCCTTCCTGTACCATCACCAGGTAAGCCATACACACCTTCCCGTCCATCTACAACCGGCCATCCTACACCTACCTGGGCCGTCCCATCACCCAGGTATAGCCACAATCTTCCCATTCCATCACCCAGGGTAGCCACACACCTTCCCGTTCGTCACAAAGGGTAGCCACTCACCTTCCCATCCATCAGCCAAGGTAGCCACACACCTTCCCGTCCATCACCAAAGGTAGCCACACACATTCCCCTCCATCACCCAGGGAAGCCACACACCTTCCCGTTCATCACCCAGGCCAGTCCCACACCTTCCCGTCCATCACCCAGGGTAGCCACACACCTTCCCTTCCATCACCCAGGGTAGCAACAAACGTTCCCGCCCATCTCCCAGGGTAGCCACACACCTTCCCGTCAATCGACCAAGGTTACCATACACCTTACCGTTCATCACCCAAAGAAGCCGCACACCTTCCCGTCCATCACCCAGGCCAGTCCCACACCTTCCCGTCCATCACCCAGGGTAGCCACATACCTTCCCGTCCATCAACCAGGGTAGCCACAGACATTCCCATCCATCACCCAGGGTAGCCACACACCTTACCGTTCATCACCAAGGGTAGCCACACAACTTCCCATCCATCACCCAGGGTAGCCACACACCTTCCCTTCGATCACCCAAGGTAGCCACACACCTTCCCGTCCATCACCCAGGGTAGTCACACACTTTCCCGTTCATCACCCAGAGGAGCCTCACACCTTCCCGTCCATCACCCGGGGAATCCACACACCTTCCCGTCCATCGCCCAGGGTAGCCACACGCCTTCCCGTCCATCACCCAGGGTAACCATACACCTTCCCGTCCTTCACTCAGGGGAGCCACACACCTTTCCCGTCCACCACAGGTCAGCCACCACCTTCCCGTCTTCACCCACCAAGATGAAGCGGAAGATCTTCGCCGTCCATCCCCAGGTTAGTCACATACCTTCCCGTCCATCACCCAGGGTAGCCACACACCTTCCCGATCCAACAAAGGTAAACCCACACACCTTCCCACCATCACCCAAGGTAGCCACACACCTTCCCGTCCATCACCCAAGGTGGCCACACACCTTCCCGTTCATCACTAAGGTTAGCCACACACCTTCCCATCCATCACCAAGGGTACCCACACACCTTCCAGTCCATCACCCAGAGGAGCCACACACCTTCCCGTCCATCACCAGGGTAGCCACTCTCCTTTCCGTCCATCACCCAGGGAAGCCGAACACCTTCCCGTCCATCACCCAGGGTAGTCACACACCTTCCCGTCCATCACCCAGGGTAGCCACACTCCTTCCCGTTCATCATCGAAGGTAGCCACACACCTTCCCATTCATCACCAAGGGTAGCCACACATCTTCCCGTCCATCACCTAAGGTAGCCACAGACCTTCCCGTCCATCAACCAGGGTAGCCACAAACATCCCCGTCCATGACCCTGGGTTTTTGGTGACCCATCACACACACCTTCCTGTCCATCACCCAGGGTAGCCACACACCTTCCCGTCCATCACCCAGGGTAGCCACACATCTTCCTGTCCATCACCCAGGGTAGCCACACACTTTACCGTCCATCACCCGTGGTAGCCACTCACCTTCCCGTCCATCATCCAGTGTAGCCACACACATTGCCGTCCATCACAAGGGTAGCCACACACCTTCCTGTCCATCACCCAGGGTAGCCACACAAATTCCCGTCCATTAACCAAGGTAGCCACACACCTTCCCGTCCATCACCCAGGGTAGTCACACACCTTCCCGTACATCACCCAGGGTAGCCACACACATTCCCGTCCATCAACCAAGGTAGCCACACACCTTCCCGTCCATCACATAGGGTAGTCACGCACGTTCCCGTCCATCACCCAGGGTAGCCACACCTTCCCGTCCATCACCCAGGGTAGCCACACCTTCCCGTTAATCACCAAGGGTAGCCACACACCTTCTCATCCATTACGCAGGGTAGCCACACATCTTCCCGTCCATCTCCAAGGGTAGCCACACACCTTCCCGTCCATCACCCATGGTAGCCACACACTTTCCCGTCCAAAACCCAGGCCAGCCACACACCTTCCCGTCCATCACCCAGGGTAGCCACACACCTTCACGTTCATCACCCAGGGTAGCCATACTCCTTCACGTCCATCACCCAGAGTAGAAACACACCTTCCCGTCCATCACCCATGGTAGCCACACACCTTCCCCTCCATCACACAGGGTAGCCAAACACCTTCCCGTCCATCACCCTGGGTAGCTACACACCTTCCCGTCCATCACCATGGTAGCCACACACCTTCCCCTCCGTCACACAGGGTAGCCAAACACCTTCCCGTCCATCACCATGGTAGCCACACACCTTCCCCTCCATCACACAGGGTAGCCACACACCTTCCCGTCCATCACCCAGGGTAGTCACACACCTTCCCGTCCATCACCCAGGGTAGCCACACACATTCCCGGCCATCAACCAAGGTAGCCACACACCATCCTGTCCCTCACCCAGGGTAGTCACGCACGTTCCCGTCCATCAAACAGGGTAGCCACACACCTTCCCGTCCATCCCACCCCCCACAGTGTAGCCACACACCTTCCCGTCCATCCCCCCCAGGGTAGCCACCAACACCTATCACGTCCTCACCCATAGGTAGCCACACACCTTCCTGTCCATCACCCAGGGTAGCCACACACCTTCCCATCCATCACCCAGGGTAGCCACGCACCTTCCCGTCCATCACCCGGGGCAGCCACACACCTTCCCGTCCTTCACCCAGGGTAGCCACACACCTTACCGTTAATCACCAATAGTAGCCACACATCTTCACATCCATCACCCAGGGTAGCCACACACCTTCCAGTCCTTCACCCAGGGTAGCCACACACCTTACCGTTCATCACCAATAGTAGCCACACATCTTTCCCACCATCACCCATGTAGGCCACACACAGACCTCCCGTCCTTCACCCAGGGTACCACACACCTTACCGTTAATCACCAATAGTAGCCAAAACATAGGAATTCCATCACCCAGGGTAGCCACACACCTTCCAGTCCTTCACCCAGGGTAGCCACACACCTTACCGTTAATCACCAATAGTAGCCACACATCTTCCCATCCATCACCCAGGGTAGCTACACACCTTCCCGTTCATCACCAAGGGTAGCCACTCACATTCCCGTCCATCACCAAAGGTAGCCACACACCTTCCCGTCCATCACCAAAGGTAGCCACACACATTCCCGTCCATCACCCAGGGAAGCCACACACCTTCCCATCCATCACCCAGGGTAGCCACACACCTTCCCTCCCATCAACCAGGGAAGCCACACACCTTCCCTCCCGTCACCCAGGGTAGCGACACATCTTCCCGTCCATCTCCCAGGGCAGCCACACACCTTCCCGTGCATCACCCAGGGTAGCCACACACCTTCCCGTGCATCACCCAGGGTAGCCACACACCTTCCCTCCCGTCACCCAGGGAAGTCACACACCTTCCCGTCCATCAACCAGGGAAGCCACACACCTTCCCGTCCATCACCCAGGGTAGTCACACACCTTCCCGTCCATCAACCAGGGAAGCCACACACCTTTCCGTCCATCACCCTGGGTAGTCACACACCTTCCCATCCATCAACCAGGGAAGCCACACACCTTCCCTCCCGTTACCCAGGGTAGCGACACATCTTCCCGTCCATCGCCCAGGGCAGCCACACACCTTCCCGTCCATCACCCAGGGTAGCCACACACCTTTCCGTCCATCACCCAGGGAAGCCACACACTTTCCCGTCCATCACCAAGGCCAGCCACACACCTTCCCGTCCATCACCCAGGGTAGCCACACACCTTCACATTCATCACCCAGGGTAGCCATACTCCTTCACGTCCATCACCCAGAGTAGAAACAAACCTTCCCGTCTATCACCCAGGGTAGCCAAACACCTACCGTCCAACACCCAGGGTAGTAACACACCTTCTCGTCCATCACCCAGGGTAGCCAAACACATTCTCGCAATCACCCAGGGTAGCCACACACCTTCCCGTCCTTCACCCTGGGTAGCCACACACCTTCCCGTCCTTCACCCAGGGTACCCACACACCTTCCCGTCCATCACCCAGAGTAGCCACACTCCTTCACATCAATCACCCAGGGTATCAACACACCTTCCCGTCCATCACTCAGGGTAGCCACACATCTTCCCGTCCATCACTCAGGGTAGCCACACATTTTCCCGTCCATCACCCAGGGTAGCCACGCACATTCCCGTCCATCAACCAAGGTAGCTACACACCTTCCCGTCCATCACCAACGGTAGTCACACACCTTCCCGTCCATCAACCAGGGTAGCCACACACCTTCCTGTCCATCACCTAGGGTAGCCATACACCATCCCGTCCATCACGCAGCGTAGCCTCACTCATTCCCGTCCATCACCCGGGGTAGCCACACACCTTGCCGTTCATCGCCCAGGGTAGCCACACGTCTTCCCGTCCATCATCCAGGGTAGCCACGCACATTCCCATCCATCAACCAAGATAGCCACACATCTTCCCGTCCATCACCCAGGGTAGTCACACACCTTCCCGTCGATCAAGCAGGGTAGCCACACACCTTCCTGTCCATCACCTAGGGTAGCCACACACCTTCCCCTCCATCACTCAAGGTAGCAGCACACCTTCCCGTCCATCAACCAGGGTATTCACACACTTTCCCGTCCATCACCCAGGGTAGCCACACACATTCCCGTCCATCAACCAAGGTAGCCACACACCTTCCCGTCCATCTCCCAGGGTTGCCACACACCTTCCCGTCCATAACCCAGGGTACCCACACACGTTCCCGTCCATCACCCAGGGTAGCCACACACCTTCCCGTCAATCACCCAAGGTTGCCATACACCTTCCCCTCCATTTACCCAGGGGAAATCCACACTTTCCCTTCACACCAGGGGGAGCCACAAATTTCCCC
>NW_026508246.1:0-14815 GCF_026875155.1 Cherax quadricarinatus
ATTTTCAGCATTGTCCCCCCGAAATTTTGGGGTATGTGGCATTGGTTCTGGGATTCAGACTTTACCTAGAAACGTACAGGCTCCATTGGATTTTTTTTTTTTTTTTTTTAACGGGGGGGAGAGAGGTAGGGAGTGAAAGAAAGAAAGTGGGAAAGTAAGAGGAGCATATGGGACTCGAGTTGTAGGGGCGGCGTCAATCGAGTGTGGATGGGCAGCCGGGATGGGGATGAAGTTCCCGGGTCTTGGTGCGAGGTACACCACCGGCTGCGGTGTTTTCCCGGGTTGGGGTCCCCAGGCGCCATTGGAAGTGTTTCGTCGAGTGGCACCGTCGCTGGACAGCCCAAGGGGGTATGCACAAGGGAACCTGGACCACTGGTTCAAGGGCAGCACGCTCCCCCGCCCCGGGGTCAATGATTTCTGGCATGGGGTACCAAGTCGCGCCGGCCCCCAACCTGCAAATTTCCCTTTCACCCCGAAAGCTCGCGGGCCCCCCAGGGTCGCCCTTCATACCAATCCGGCCCGCGATTCCTGGCCCGTAGCGGGCGCCTGGCGCTCGCTGCCCACAACCACCTCCTTCCTTTGATAGCAAGGGTGGCACGGCTGGCCTCGGGGTTCCGATTTTCGCCCCGTCTGCCCTCATTCCCACGGCATGGGGCCGTATCCTTGTTTGTTGCTTGCTGTCCCGCCCTAATTTCCCTGCGGGCCCTCCTGATCAGAAAATTTACCGGGATTTGCCCGGGGCCCCTGCATACGGCCGGGTCGCCGCCGGGAGCCACATAAATGACGGGGGCCCCGTGATCCAGATGCTTTGCAGGGCCCCTGGAGGGCATGATTTTCTGCCTGAGAATTGTGCAGTGATTTTGGAGACGCCATCCAGCCGCGAGGGCTTTGGGGTGCCCCCGCACCTGTGGGGCCCCTCGGGACCCGGGAGCCATGGGTGTAATAAGGGCGCACCCGGGTGCTCTCTGCCTGCAATACTCCGCACCCCATTGCTGCAGCACGTGTTGTGGACAGGACGCTTCTAACTGGGGGTTTTGGTTTGGGATCACAACTGCTTCGGGCCCAGGCGGGATACAGAGAAACCCCCCACAGCCGGGTCACACCCCTTGTCACTATAAGCGCCAGGGGGAGGATTTGGCTTCTACATCACCCTGACCCACCCACACCGGGCCAGGAGACTCCCTGGTCTCCCGGGCCTTTAAAAGTTTCCCCAACCCCTCCCCCGGGGGAGTTGTACTATTTGGCCCCCCCCTCCGGCTGCCAAAAGGGGCGATTCTGCGCGTAGCGGCTGAATTGACCTCAAATCCAGGGGGACAGTGTTTGTCCACCTCGGGGGCCCCCAACATGATCCGACTCATATTTTTGGGCAGTTGCCTTTGAAGGGGCTGGCGGCATGGACAAGGGGGAAGTCCCCATTCGATGAAGAGCGCACCCCTGCACATAAAAAACGGGGAAAATTTACGGCTGGGCCCCTGACCAGGGTGGGGGAGGGGCCCCCCCTGGCGGTGACCCCTTTCATGGTCCCTCTCTGACGTACCCGCCGATTCCGAAAGAAACCGATTGTCGAGTGCACTCCCCCGTACAGGTAGCTCGACCCTCGGATTGACTCCGACATCTCAGTCTCCCCTCCGCACATTGGCAGCAGGACGGGCCCTTTAAATTTTTTTTCTAACCTTGGGCCGAACGACGCAGCGGTGGGGGAGGGGTTAAATCACTTGGCCTATGCATCAAACCACATCTCTCGGGGAGATAGGGCAAGATCATCACGTAGCTTGGCACTGGTGCCCAAAAAATGGGAGCTCACCACCAGCATCAGACATTGAAGAGACGGGGTGAGACCCCTCCCTGGGGTCCGTTTTCAAGGGCCCGAGGGGGGACACTTGCCCCCCGAAACCACCCCCTGCACCCTGCCCTGCAGGGAGGGAAAAGATCCAGCAAGGAGCCTCCCCTTCACGCCCCTGCCTGCAGGGGGCAAGGAGGGGGTGCGCGGCAACCAAAAGGGTTTCTCAGGTCCGGAAGACACAATTTTTTGGGGCTCTTGTTTACCCAATCCGCAAGGAGGGGGTGAGCTCTCTCTGTGCCCACTCCTCGTGGAACCCATATGTGACGGTGTTCCGGCCAAGCTTTCCCCCGTACGCCAAGGACATCCTCTCGCCGTCTTGGACAACGCGGGGAGAAGATGGGGCCCCAGCTTTTCCCGGGGCCCGGGCTTGGGATGGGCAGGATGATGGCCTTCCCCACGCAGTGGGGGGTTTCCACCCTCCAGGACAGTTGAGACCTCCAAGATGCACATGTCCAAAAGGGGGCCCCCCCTTTTCGACATACTGTAGGGGATGCCATCCTGGCCCGGGGGGGGTGCGTGTGATTCCCAGGCTGCCTTTAGCCCCGGCGCTGAAGTCTACACGGGGTCGTCATGTTCGCAGCATGCAGCCTGTACCGGGAGTCCTTTTGGAGGAGACACCTGGAGGTTTTTCCCCATCTTGTGGGAGGCGTGCTGTTCTGCCCGAAGGAAGAGGCGACCACCTTCGCTTTACCACCGGGGCATTGAGCACGCGCTGTTCCCTGCTTTTCCCCTACAAACTATTTTCGCCCCCAAACTCAACAGGTATGGCTTGGGGGAAGGAGGCAACCATTTGAACCACTTTGCCAGCGGGCCGTGGGAGATGTGGCACGTGCCGCCCACCCTCTCACAGCCCCAAGGGTCAGCATAGGGTTGCTCTGTGGGCCTGTGGGGGCCCGTTGACCCGGGGGCTGCCCTTTACTGTCCGTCGTAGAACCCCATCCCCCTTTTATGGGACCTCCACCTTTGGGAAGGGGATGGCCACCCCCGCATGGTGACGCAGCTTGGGGGTTCGGCAGCCGCATCAGATTTTCAGAGAGGGAGGTCGTCTCCCACCATTGGTATACATCCTGGAAACATGCCATCCCCCTTCTTGAAATTCCCCCGTGGAGGCTTTTGTAGGGATTTCTGGTAGCCCAGCGTGGGACATCGCAAGTGGCGCTGTGAAATGGGGGGAGTTTTCCCCCCTCACTCCAGCTGCAGTCTCCAAGGGAAGTGACATCCATCGGTTGCCCCCGTGGGGTTCGGCTCCCCATTTTTGAGGGGGACACGTCAAACATCATCGAGCCACCCCCAAGTGCCTGCCCCTCTCATTGGGGAGGGACAGATGGAAAGCCATGATGGGGTTGATGTCCCCCGCCACGACACGCCCTCAGGCGAGATATGACAATTTCAACCTCCGAGGTCGAAAAGAAAAGGTGCCCGTAAAACATTGTAAAAGTCAGTGGTCCGATGGGGAGTTGCAGCTGACAGCTTTCACCTCCCCCCCTTCACCGCAGTTGATTTTGGTCATGACGATGAGTGGGGGGGCAATTCCGCACATAAATTCGGTGCCCCGGGGGGGGCCCACCACCTGCAGGGAACAGAGAACCCAGGATGCTGGCGTGGGGGGGGTGGGGGTTGACAAGGGTTTCTTTGGAAAAGAAACACATCTACTCTCCCGCCCCGCCGCCTGATCAGGTGGAGTTTCTGCCCTCAAACCCAGTTTCCACGGAAATTTTTAGGACTGCCGGGGGACCCCGACCCCCTCTCCTCCTGTTAGCCCTGGTCCCCCCGGAACCCCGGCTTTTCTACCATTTCCCGGGCTGAAGACCTGGGGAGGGGATCTTCAGGGGTGCTGAGTCGAAACCCCCCCAGGGGAGCCTGCTGTACAGGTAGTTGGGGCCCTTTCAGACCTGCCTTCCTCATTGATGGGGGTAGCATGGATAGCACCCTACCACAAGCTTATTCGGTACAAGTGAACCTGCGGTCCCCCCTCGGGGGACAGGGGTTCCTTGCTGCGGGCCCAGGTTTTGGCCCCCCCTCCCGCATTGTTTTTTGCGCTGAAACCCCAGGGCGCGCAGGTCTCCGTGTTTTCTGTGCCTCTACTGGGTGCCGTGGCCTTTTTCCCGCTGCACTCGGTGGGGGGCTGACCGGGCGGGAAAACCCTTGCTGGTTCCTGTCTTGCTGAGTAGCCGCAGCCCTTGAGCACTCCCCACGGGGTTTGTTGTGTTCCTTTGTTCCGTTTCGCTGAGGCTTTGAGACTGCCCATCCGTTGTTCCCCTTTGGGGGGCAAAGGGCTCCTCTGTTGCTCCCCCATGCTGGGAAATCTCTGCTGTAGGGTTGGCCGCCGCAGAAAGGGCCGTACTGGCTCCGCGATTGGCCGGGAAAGTTCCATGGGGTTTGGGCTGGGGAGGGGGATTGGCGATGTCCCCACCTGTTGCTTGGGTTTTTCCGATTGGGCTGGGCTGTGCCGAGGGGGCCCTCCCGTCGCACCTTTGCCACCGCTTACATGACAACAGCCCTGGTTCCCCCAAAAGGGGTGTTTTCTGCCCGTTGGCGCCTGGGTTTGGGGGTGGGGTTCGGGGGGGGCTCTTTAGCAATGCAAAGCAATCCTTTGGGGCGTGCGTTTCTGCAACTCCACACTTCTTCCATTTGCATAGCCGCATTGGTGAAACCCTGCAGTTGTACATTTTAGTGGGGCCCCCTACAATGCCGAATCTTTAACCCCCCCCACACCCCCCATGCGAGTGGGAGGAGGGGGCCCCCGGGGGGATCAACAATTCCGTTTGGGAAACTGTTGGTCCCGGGGGCACCTCTCCGCCCTTTACAAAGTTGGGTTTCATCGAGAAACGCTCTCGGAAAGGGGACAGGGCGGACACAACCCCCCTTTTGGCATCTTTTTTGACCAGGGGCCCCCCATCCCGATTCTCTCAGCCCTTTCCCCCTTCATGGATCTATTGTCCCGTCGCGCGGCTTTGCCCCGATCTCTCCCTATGTGATCGCAGCCCACTTGATGGAAGGGACGGTCGCCTCCAGGTCTTTACCTGTCTATAGGATAAAACTTGTTTAAGGCCCCCCGTTGGGTTTCCTTCACAGGTTTTTGAGGCTGAGGCCCCTGTTCCATCTCGTTCTCCCCTGTTGCCTGTGAGGCTTTGTCTGGGTTGGTTGTTCCTGTGCCCTCTGCTGAGGGGAGGGGCCTGGTCATTCCCCGTCCCCATATTTGGGGGTTCCACCTGCGGGCCGGGGTTGGGTTGGGCCCCGGCTGTATCGTCCCCTGCCATCTGGGAAGACTGGGGTCACTGAGGCCTTCTGTGGCATCCCCCTGCAATCAGGTTGTCCTGGGTTCTTCCGGCCCTCCCTTTCCCCCACGTCGCCCTGACAGCCGTCGCATGATGACAGGGCCGTTTCCCTTGGGTTCCTGAATGACATGGGCCTACAGCCGCCCCAAGGGCCGACTGTGGCCACAGTTCCCAAACCTATTAACAACGCAGTGGGGTTTACATGGTTTCCCAAACGAGTATCACGTCACTCACTGTATCGTATTGTGAAAAATTTACAAATGGGTATTTTTCCCCAAAACACGACACACACATTAAAACCCAATTGCACGAATGCGGGCATCAGGGGCATGCTTTAAACTAACACAGCAAACCCGGCACCTGGGGACTGTACCATGCCAAGCACACTGGCTGTCAGCGCCACGCCACAGCAAACCCCACGAACACCGAAGCACGACAATTCGCAATTGTGCGTAAACTAACACAAAAACTCACGCAGAAATTGGCTTGAAAAAAAAACCCACTTAGTCACGAACGTTCCCGTGCTTTGCGATGGCGCGGCCCCAGCACGCACGAACGCCCACGAATTATTTTGCCAGGGAAGCCCCGGGTATACGGCGTGGCTGTGCGTAAACAAACCCACAGAACACGCCAGACTCAAGCAGAATGTTTTTTGAAAGAAAAGCCCTTAGCACAAAATTTTTCCTGGGGAAAACCATGCGTAAACTAACAGGGACCTCACAGGGAACACCCCAAAGCATTCGTGCGTTCCCAAAAACGAAAGCGGGGTCCACGCACAAGGCGCGAACCGGGCGTAAACTAACACAGGTCCGGCGAGAAGGTCACCTTGAACCTGACGATCCACCCCTAAAACCCTCCAAAACCTCCGTACGCTTCAAAAGGCTATGACGATATCAGCAGAGGGGTGCCGTGCACAACCACACTCCACCGAGGTCACAGCGGGGTCCTGGAAAGGGGTTGGGAGGAAAGGGTTTTCCCGCTATCGCAGTTTTTTTTTTGCGTTGTGCAGAATCCTTTCTATGATCTGTTGAGGGGGTGGGCCCAAACGGGAGATGGGGGGGGAGGCAAAGGGGGAAATTTTGGGTATTTTGGATGATACTACTTTTTTTGCAACGGGGAAAAAGGGGAAGGGAGGAGGGTGGGTAAAGTGATTCAGATGTTTGGTAGGGAATCGGGGATCCCGAGTTAAAAACGGTAAATTTCAAAGTTACTAGGGGTGAGTAATTGGTTTGGGGGGGGGGTTTGGGGGGGGGTGGATGGATAGGGGTTTGATAAAATTCGGGGTATGTGGAATATGGTATATGGATGGGTGCGGGCCCCTGGGGGAGGAAATTGGGAAGTCTGTCACGGGAAATTTTTAGTAGACGGGGGTTTTAAATGGGGAGGGGCCTAGCTTTGCATCAGAGGGTAGTGGTTGGGTTTAAATCACTTGTTTATAGCAAGGTAAGGAGGGTGGCAGAGGGTTTTTTCCCTTTAAAGGTAAAAGGACAATTTTGGAAATCCAAGGAGGGCACTAAAGTTTGGGGGGGGGTTTGGGAGGGCATGGTTTAAATAAGGAATTAGTTATACGGGTGGTTAAAGAGGGGGGTTTTGGTTTCTTTCCTTTTGGAATGAAAAAAAATGGCTATATTTTATCAAATAGGTTTTATTAGGGGAAAGGGGGGGTTAGGGGGGCTAAAAAATAGGGAAAGGGTTTTGGAGGGGGCACGTAAAGGTGGGGTGGCAAGGACTTGAAGGGTTTTGAAGATAAGATTGAGGTTTTTATTAACAGTGAAAAGAAGGATAACCTCAAAGGAAAAGGGTTTGGGGAGGGTAGTTTGGGGAACAGGGGAAATTTTTTTAAGGGGGAGCCCTTTTATCCAACGTAAAATTGGGGGGGCATTTGGAAGGATTTTTTGTAAACTTTGGGTACCGACTAAGTAAGAGAAAAAGTGTACGATTCATCCCTGGGGAAACTGGCCTCCAAGGGGGGTTTTAAGGAAAGCATTTTTTCGTGGAAAAAGGCTTTTTTTTCCCGTTTTGTGATGATGTTGAAACGGGGTTTCATTTTGGCTTTTTTTTTTTTTTGGGCCCCTTTGGAGGGGGTTTAGATCAAAGGTTTGGGGGGGTTATCAGATTGTTAGGGGGGGAAAGCCGTCGCTTTTTTTTAAAGGGCTTTTTCTATTTGAAGTAAGGGGGTTTCCCAAGGGTTGGGGAAGGGGTGTAATGTACGTCAAATTAGATTATCTGGATATCTCATCGGAAAGAGGGAAAATTTAAGGGGGGATGTGAGGAAAAAAGCGTTTGGGGGCAAATTTTATAGGACGAAGTGGAAAGGAAAAAGCTGGTTTAAAGGGCGTTTTTGGGGGAAAAAATTTTTCCCCAAGGTTTTAGGGAAAATCAGTTGGTTCCCTTTGTTTGGGTCCTTGGGGTGAGCAAAGGGGTGGTCTCCTTCTTGGGGATGTAAATGGGGGGGGGGGTTTGCCCCCAATTTTTTTTAAAAAAAAGGGGGGTTAAAATTGGGGGTGGTGAAAATTTTAAGGAAGGGTATTTTGGTTTGGGGGGTTTAAGGGGTTTTTTTTAAACGATTTTTTTTCAGTTAAAATTTTTTTTTTTGTTTTGCCAAAAAAATTAGGATTTTTTGAAAAACCAATAGGAATTTACAAAAGAAAACCCAAACCTTTTTTAAAACCGAAAAAATCCCCCAAAAAAAAACCGTTTTAATTTTTACAAGGGGATTTTTAAAAATTAAAATTTTCCCCTTTATACCGGGGGGGGGAACCTTTTTTTTTTTACAACGGTCAAAATATTATTTAAAAATTTTAAGGGGGCCAAACCCCCCCAATCCCCCCAATAAAACACGTAAAAACTTATTAGTTCATAATGTTTGGGAAGGGGGTGGTTTATTTTCAATTTTTCCATGTTATTTTATTGAAAAAAAAAATTTTTTTTTTCCCCTTTTTTTTGTTTTTTTTTCTTTTTGCCTTTAAATTTTAAAACTTTTTAAAAAAAAATTTTTCCCGGTTTTTTTTAAAAAATCCTTTCCTTCCGAATTGCTAGGGTTATGCGATAAGTAACACAACTTTTAACAAAACACTGTACCCCGTACCAGAGGGGATGTTTGGTTTTGTGTTTTTTGTATATTGTTTGGCTGCTTTTTTAGGGGGGTTTTACTTACGTCATGATTTGTGTATTATAATTTTTGTGTGATAAATGTGGCTAGGCTTTAGTCATGTGTTTCTACAGTAAAATAGTGCCATTGTGTGTTGTGGGAATTTTGTAATTTGCTTTTGTTGTAATATTTATGACAAGGTATTCATAATACAGTGGGCCCCCGGGGAACGAATTTTTTCAACCTAAATATGTTCAGGGCCGGGACTGACCGAATTTTTTCCCCAAAAGGAAAATTGTGAAATAGATTATTTCCCTTTCAGACCCCAAACATAACGTCAAACCATTACATAATCATTTCATAATTGGTCGAAGGGGAGGTAATCTTTAGGGGGGTCCACGTATATGGTAAAAACTAAAGTTTCCATTGGTGATTTTATTGTCACAATTGCGGGGGTACTTATCAATATTGTAATGATTTATGGGTTTGTTTTTGGTGAATTTTTGTTTAAACAGTTTTTGGTAAAAATTTTGTCATCCCCGGGAAATACCTGGTCTAGTAAGGAAACTTTTTTTTTTTTTTATTATTATTATCATCTTTGTATTTTTGTAAAGTCTTTTAAAAAAAAAATATAAAAAAACTACACTCCCCCTCATAACACTCATAAAACCCATCCACTTCCGTCACTAAACCCCCGCACCACACTCTCCGTCATCACACTCCCCCGTCACCACATCCCGCCTCACACTCTCCGTCCTACACTCCCCGCACTCACTCTCTCCGTCACTCACATCTCCGTCCCCACCCCCACCCCCGTCACTCACTTCTCCGTCACTCACTCTCTCCGCACTCACACCTCCCGTCCTCACACTCTGCCTCCACCCCCGTCCCTCACACTTTTTCCCCCTTCTCACCACAATCTCCCTTACACTCTCCCCCTCTCACCCACCTCCCCACTAACACTCTCACTCCTTTTCCCCCTCCCCTCCATCACCTGCTTTCTCAATCACATTCTCTTCGCTCACACCCCCCTCATTCTATTTTCTCTTATTTCACACCCCCCCTCTTTCATCTCATACTTCACTCACACCCCCCCTCACTCACACTCTCACTCACACTCTCATTCACACTCCCCCCACTCACACTGACTCACACCTCAACTCCCACTTACACTAAAATCACATTCCTCACCACACTCACCTACCCCAAATTCACATCACAGTCCACTCACACCTATTACACTCTCCCCCTCACACTCTCCCCCCCCTTTTTCCCCCTTTCCTCCCCTCACTCACACCCCCTTTCATACACTTTCGTCACTCCCTCACTACCCCCCCTCACACACCACTACACCCCCCTTCACTCACACTCTCACACTCCCCCCCCATCACACTCACACTCTCATCACACTCCACTCACACTCCCTCTAAAACCCCCCGCTCAACTGTCCTCACACCTCCCTCACCACACTCCCCCCTCCTTCATTACACCCCCCCTTCACCACACCCCCGCACTCACACTCTCACTCACACCCTCCTCACCACCCCCCTTTCACCACACTCTCAGTCACACTATCACCTCTCACTTCCCCTTCACTCAAACTCTCCCTCACTCACACTTTCACCACACCCCCTTCATCACACACCTACTCAACTATGCCTCACCTACATCCCCCTCAATCAACTCTCCTCTCTTCACCTTACTCACACTCTCACACCTTCCCCACTCACACTCTCATTTACACCCCTCTCATCAACCCCCTTCATTCACATTTCCCCTCACACTCTCAAAACTCACACCCCTTCATTCACTTCCACTCAACACTTTTCCTCAATCACACCTTCCTCACCCACCCTCCTCCCCGCACCTCAATCCCCACATTCACTCACGCTCTTTCCACCCATTCCCTTTCATACCCCCACTCTCACTCACTCCTCTTCTCTCTCAACACATTCTCACTCACACTCCTCTCAAAACCCCGCTCACACTGCCCACTCACACTCTCCCTCAAAACCTCACCCTCCTTCATTAACCCTCCCTCCCACTTCCCTCATCAAAAATTTTTCACTAAAACCCTCCTTCACCACACACCCTCACTCACATATCCTCACCTACATCTCCCTTAATCATACTCCTCTCCGCCAAATCACACTTCACACCCTCCCCCACTCCACTCTCACCCCACCTTCTTCCCCAAAACACTCTACTCAAAAACATTTCCCCTCAATCAACCTTCTCACTCACACCCTCCCACTCGAAACTCATCACTCACATTCACTCAACTCTCACTCACATTCTCCTTCATGCACACTCAAACAACTCTCATCACTCTCTCATTCCACTCACACTCCCTCGTATTCCTTACCATCTCTCTACTCTCTCACATTCTCTTTAACACTCCCCCACACTCCTTTCACACTCCTAAAAATCACTTTCCCTTTACTCAACTCTCTCTCTCTCTCCACTAGCCTCATGCACCTTCATTGTCTCTCACCCTCCCTCACTCACACACTCTCCACCCACACTCTCTCTCATCACCTCTCCCCCTTTACCCAACCTTCATCCACCTCGAACACACCCACACCCAAAAAACCCCCAAAACTCAAACCAAACACACACCAACCCAAACACACACCTACCCCCAAAAACACACTACACCCAATCACCCCCCCACACCAAAAAAACACACACCCACATCCCCCACCCAAACACACATACACACCTACATGAAAAAACACACACCCAACACAGACACCCACACTGAAAACCCACACCCACCCCTAAACATACCCCAACACCCACCCCAAAACCACCAATCCCCACACCCAACACACACCAACACACAAACACACACAAACAGGGGGCCCGGGAACATGACTCGCCCCCTGGAAACCCACATAAAAAGTAGTACACCACCCAAAGGCGGGGGGCCCAGAAAAACACACTCCAGGGTCCTTAAAGAGGGACGAGATTTGTGTGACCTTTAACAAAGATCTTCAACACACTTTTAAAAACGGGGGCAACTCCCTGAGGATGGAAAAATGGCAAATGTAGTCCCAAATTTTTTAAAAAGGGAGACAGACATGAGGCACAAAACTACGACCTTTCACAAACGTGTATAGTATGAAAGGTCAGGGAAAAAGATCAAATCTGGAGGAGAGGGGGTGGAGCCCGGGAAAAAACAAGTTGAAACCAGCACGGTTCAGGAAGGAAAAATCCGTGTCCAAAACTAGAGTTTTGAAAAGGTGACGAAGAAAGCCAAGAGAGAGAGGGGTGGATCGACTGCGTATTTTTGGACTGCTAGAAGGCCTTCGACACATTTTCCTCACAAGAGGTTACTGAAAAAGCTAAAGGACCAGGCACACATAACGGGAAAAGGCACTGCAATGGATCAGAGAATATCTGACAGGGAGGCAACAACGATCGTGGTACGCGACGAGGTGTCAGAGGGGGCGCCTGTGACAAGCGGGGTTCCACAGGAGTCCTAGACCTGTGCTGTTCTTGGTATTCGTGAACGACATAAGGGAAGGGATAGACTCAGAAGTGTCCTTGTTTGCAGATGATGTGAAGTTAAATGAGAAGAATCAAATCGGACGAGGATCAGGCAGGACTACAAAGAGACCTGGACAGGCTACAAGCCTGGCCCCAGCAACTGGCTCCTTGAATTTAACCCTGCCAAATGCAAGTCATGAAGAGGGGGAAGGGGCAAAGAAGACGCACACACAATATAGTTTAGAGGGCCCAAAAGACTGAAAAACCTCACTCAAGGGAAAAAGTTAGGGGGGGAGTAAACACCGAACATATCTCCTGATGCGCACATCAATCAGATAACTGCTGCAGCATCGGGGCCTGGCAAACCTACGGATAGCGTTCCGATACCTCAGTAAGGATTCGTTAAGACTCTGTATACCATCTACGTCGGGCCCATACTGGAGTATGCAGCACCATTTGGAATCCACACCCTATCAGCACGTCAAGAAATTAGAAAAAGTGCAAAGGTTTGCAACAAGACTATCCCAGAGCTAGGGGGATTGTCCTAATGAAGAAAGGTTGGGGGAAATCGGCCTGACGACACTGGAGGCCAGGAGGGTCAGGGAGACATGATAACGACACTAAAAATACTGCGGGGAATAGACGAGGTGGACAAAGACGGGATGTTCCAGAGATGGGACACAGACACAAGAGTCACAATTGGAAGTTGAAGACTCAGATGAATCAAAGGGATGTTAGGAAGTATTTCTTCAGTCATAGAGTAGTCAAGCCATGGAATAGCCTAAAGGTGAGTGGTAGAGGCGGGAACCATACATAGTTTTAAGGCGAGGTATGATAGAGCTCATGGGGCAGGAAGAGGGACCTAGTAGCAATCAGCGAAGAGGCGGGGCCCCGGGAGCTGTGACTCGACCCTGCAACCACAAATAGGTGATACAAATAGGTGAGTACACACACACATACACATTTACACACACCCCACACACACACACACAAATATTAAACACACACAAATTTTCCACACACAAAACACACACACACACACACACACATATTTTTTTTTTTTTTTTTTATTATCACACCGGCCGATTCCCACCAAGGCAGGGTGGCCCGAAAAAGAAAAACTTTCACCATAAATTCACTCCATCACTGTCTTGCCAGAAGGTGTTTACACTACAGTTTTTTAACTGCAACATTAACACCCCTCCTTCAGAGTGCAGGAAACTGTACTTCCCATCTCCAGGACTCAAGTCCGGGCCTCCCGGGTTTCCCCTGAATCCCTTCAAAAAATGTTACTTTGCTCACACTCCAACAGCACGTCAAGTTTTAAAAAAACCATTTGTCTCCATTCACTCCTATCAAACACGCTCACGCATGCCTGCTGGAAGTCCAAGCCCCTCGCACACAAAACCTCCTTTCCCCCCTCCCTCCAACCCTTCCTAGGCCGCCCCCTACCCCGCCTTCCTTCCACTACAGACTGATACACTCTTGAAGTCATTCTGTTTCGCTCCATTCTCTCTACATGGGCCGAACCCCCTCAACAACCCTTCCTCAGCCCTCTGGACAACATTTTGGTAATCCCGCACCTCCTCCTAACTTTCCAAACTACGAATTCTCTGCATTATATTCACACCACACATTGCCCTCAGAAAATGACATCTCCACTGCCTCCAGCCTTCTCCTCGCTGCAACATTCATCACCCACGCTTCACACCCATATAAGAGCGTTGGTAAAACTATACTCTCATACATTCCCCTCTTTGCCTCCAAGGACAAAGTCTTGTCTCCACAGACTCCTAAGTGCCCACTCACTCTTTTTCCCTCATCAATTCTATGATTCACCTCATCTTTCATAACCCATCCCTGACACGTCCACCCCCCAAATATCTGAATACGTTCACTTCCTCCATACTCTCTCCCTCCAATCTGATATTCAATCTTTCATCACTAATCTTTTTGTTATCCTCATAACCTTTCTCTTTTCCTGTATTCACCTTTAATTTTCTTCTTTGCCACCCTACCAATTCATCCACCAATCTCTGCAACTTCTCTTCAGAATCTCCAAGAGCACATGTCATCAGCAAAGAGCAGCTGTGACAACTCCCACTTTGTGTGTGATTCTTTATCTTTTAACTCCACGCCTCTTGCCAAGACATATATATATATATATATATATATATATAAAAATATATATTATATATATATATATATATATATATATATAAAAACTTACAAACACACACAGGTTCTTGGGAAAGAGAATTGGTAGGAAAATCAGTATACGAAATGATGGACTACGTGACAATATGTAAGGAGGCAGAGGAGAGGTTTGTTCCCAAGGGAAACAGAAATAATGGGAAGACCAGAACGAGCCCTTGCTTCACCCAAAGGTGTAGGGAGGAAAAACTAAGTGCTGTAGAGAATGAAAAAAGTACAGAAGATAAAGGACCCAGGAAAATAAAGAGATTAGTTGAAAAGCCAGAAATGGATTTGCGAAGATAAGGAGGGCGGCACAACGGTAATGCGAAAGCGACAAAGCATCGAAGGCCAAGTCTGACCCAAAGCTGTTGTACAGCCACATCAGGAGGAAGACAATAGTCAAGGCCCATGTAATCAGGCTGAGGAAGGAAGGTGAGGAGTTCACATGAAACGACAGAGAAGTAAGTAAGTAGCTCAACTTGAAATTTAAATCTGTATTTACAGTGGAGACTGGAAGGTCTCCAGAAAACCGGAATAGTGGGGTACACCAGCAAGGAATATACCAACAAGTGCAAGGCAAAATACACACCCCGAGGAGGTGAAGACGCTGCTAAGTGAACTAGATACCTCAAAGGCAGTGGGACCGGACATCTCTCCGTGGATCCATTAAAACTGGGCAACCACCTAAGGTGTGGAAGACAGCCAATGTAGTCCCAAGTTTTAAGAAAGGTGATAGACATGAGGCATTGAACTACACACCAATGTCACTGATATATATTGTATTGAAAGTCATAGAGAAGATTATCAGGAGGAGAGTAGTGGAACACCTAGAAAGGAACAAACCAAACTCGACAACCAGCACGGTTTCAGGGAATGGAAATCCTGTGTTAAAATCCTACTGAAGTTTTATACACG